>VUJU01002490.1:0-36503 GCA_009835225.1 Aphis craccivora
TAAATTTCGCTCTAATATAATTTATAATAATAAAGTTTTAAGTTATAGGTGCGCTTATATCCACTATTGATGAGATACGAATTATTCTTATGATCTTTTGAAGTCTACTAGCTGTTTATACTAGATATTCCATTGACTAGCTATATTGTAACTCGTAAGTTCCAATTTAAATAATATTTAAAAAAACAAACGTTTAACATCTATACTATGAACATTAAACGCTACTTTTACATATAAAATACAAAATATAATTGTAATGATTAATTATTTTAACAAACATAATGTTTTTTTATAAATATTTCAAGAGTACATTAGTACATAATATATTAATATGTAATAGCCAATAGGTATTTGGTACTATCGACATAAATTAATTATTTTCCTTACCTAATTAACAAATTAATGTACCTATTAGAATATATTGGAATAGAAACTCTGTAATGCTGCATGTTTGTGTGTTCATTTACACATGTTATCTAATATCTAAATATTTTTTTAGTGATAAAACTGTTATTTATAGAGTTAACTTTTAATTTATAGAAATATTGTATAAAAATATGATATTTAACTAGGTACCTACTATAGGTAATAGGTATCATTGATGCTGTATTAGGTATTATTATTATTATAGCAATATAGTATGGTTATTGATATCGTAAGCACAGATAATAGGTATCTAGGTATTTATGAAATACATTTTTTCTAATATCTTGTAATGATGGTTGTGTTTCAATTTGCGAATAGAACTACCTAACTAGTTTACGTACCTAATCGCATTTACAAAACGACCGGAGTGCTTAGCATCTATACTCATTACCCATATAGTATTTTATTCAACAACCTCGTGAAAATATTAAATTTTTTATGTTGAAATCTTTCAATGCTAGTTTAATTCAAAAAACAATAATAAAAAAAAATTGTTATAAATAATAACATAAAATAATAGTAATAGTTTATTAAATTTTAACTTACCCTTATTTTGTTGTTCTTAGATTTTTATAACGAGTAGAACCATACAACATAAGATTAATATTTTAGTAGAGCGTATTTGATCAATAATCAACACACACTAGTTGAATTACTTGATTTTTCTGTAGCCAATAAGCAAAAGCAAACACACTACTAACACGGTACCTATACAAAACAACTGGGATCAGTGAAAGGGAATAGTTACGAGTTACGATGAAATGTTGACAGTCACCGTAATAACGGCAAGTGGTTTGGTAAGCATCCTCTGCTGTAACACTTGAACGGGAGGAGTCTGTGACTTAATAGCTTTCCATTAGTTATGTTCGATATAATTATAAACATTTCGCCTTCTTTTTAATTCTCCCATTAATAGCCTATGGGCTATGCCTATCTATATTTGCCCCTGTTCATACAATATCTAAATGTCTATAAGACATGAAGATATCATTAATGATTATAAAAATTAATTGAAATACACCAAATATAATTGTGTATAACTATTCACTAACAAATACATTTTTACCATTTATTTTCTTATCGTTACTTTATTTTAATTATTTATTTTTTAAAATACATAATTATTTTGTAATTCATTATTCAAAAAACAGAATATATTTTGAAATACTTCGATGTATAAAAATTAAATTTTGGATGCATGAAATTAATGATTTATAAATATTTATATTGTAATATATTTAAAGTATAGATAAGCGTAGTGAAGTGTACCCCTCAAAATGTCGGTTCACTATCCGCTTATCTATACCTACTTATAATAATTAGGTAAATATTTATACTTAAAATACTTAAATAAAACTTCTTATCCAGAATTTAAAATTTTTAGATTGAAATACTCCATATTTTACTATTGTTAACTTAAAAATGTGTGTTGTCAAATAAAAGTGTAGAAAATTTAGTTATGACAAAATAAAAAATTGTAAAAATATTGCTTTTCCAAAACTGTTGTTTTGTAACGACTTACAATAATATAAAAGAAATATTTTTAAAAATGTTAGTGTTTTCAGGAATTACGATTGTCTTACATTTAATTTAAATGGACTATTCCAATATTCCATATACCTCATAGTCCATAGTGCAAAATATGAATGATTTGTCGTATTTCTTAAAAATTAAAACTAAAACAGTAATTAAGAGTAAAGGATTATTTATTTTTTTTTTTTTTGGAAATCCTGTAAATAACTTTTTGATATATAAAATATTATTTTATTAATAATTATTTTACTGATTAAACAACGCTTAGTATATTATGGTGTTTTAGTTGAGAACTCAATAATTATTTACTAATTTTAAAAAAAAGTGATAAAATATATCACATATTTAATTCATAAATTTCATTAGGACACTCATTTCCTGAACCTTATATAACTTCAGGGCATATCTTTTTTTCTTGTAATTTGTATTAATTTGAACTAATACTAATTGACACTACAAAAATGAACAGTTTTTTTTAAACTCGTTAACTTTATTTCAGTTTGCAATTTTAACTATATACATTATTTAATAAAAAGAGCTCAGAGCTAACATTGTGACATTTTATTAAATAACAAACAGACACTCAATGAGGATAAAGACCGGATTTATATGTTTTTACATATTGTTACTGGGTCTATGCAGTCATATGAGAGTAAAAAATGTGGACGATTCGTTCAATTCTGAGTTCGTAGAAAAAAGTTTTTTTTGTATATTTGAGAATATTTCATAGGTTAGAGAATATTAATTCCATTTAGCATAGTTTAGAATATTTAGTAAATTGTGAGAATAAATATTTATTTAATAATAATTATTACGGTACTGGAAAAATTGCTTTTGAACATATTTTACACTTTTTTTTGTCATTGTTACAAAAAAAAAAAACATATTATTATTTGTTAATTCTATATTAAAATTAAAATAATTTTTCAAGTTTCTTTTTTATTCTTCAGAAAGTAAATATTTGCCATTACATACAACAAAGGAATATTGTTTTTTTATACATGATATATTATATACCTATATAGTAAATTGTTATTTTGAATGTTGAGTGTTATTTTTGAATTTTTTTTTTTTAAAAAAAAATTGATATTCATTGATTATTTTTGCATATTTTTAAGATTTTAAAGAGAATATAATGAGAATATTTGAAGATTTTTTTAGAGAATATTAGCATCATATTTAAAGTATTTTAAGAGAATATAAATCCAGTCTTTAATTATGACCAGTGTTTATTTAAGTATGATGGTCAGGGGAGGGGGTACCGGGTAATACCCCCCATTCCTAAATAAATGTATACCATATTTCTAATTCCTCCAGAGATAGGTCTGAAATAAACATTAATTAGGACCTTTCATATTATAAACAAAAAATAGGATAAAAGAAAATTATGTTGTACAATGATATTACAGCAAGATCACAAAGGTTTTAATTAAGTAATAAAAAAATACAATTTATAATTTTATATTTTAAACATAAAACATTCAAATAACAGAAATCAAAAAATTAATTGTACAAGTACTTATTTTATAAAAGATTTATTGAAAATATTAAGTTAAACTTAAAATGTATATATTTTATTATAATATTATAAACATTTACTTGATTTTTTTACTGGAACTTTTAGTAGACTTTTTTTTTGACTTGTATTCACTTGACTTGGATGTTTTCTTTAAAGCAGCAAGACATAGCAATATCACACTTAAAACGGTCAAGCCTAACTTCCACGCCAATGGATTTTCCCTGAGCACATCAAAGCACATGTGTACAAAATCATCACTGAAAATAAGTATTGTATTTTATGCATTTAAAATGTTTATAATATGTAGTAACTTATGAAGTATAATAAATATTTATAATACACTTACAAAGTTGATTTTGGTTGAGGCACTTGTCCTTTAACTGTGAATTTATAATCTTCTTCAACAAATTTAAGGAATGATTCAATAGTATAATCACTTGATGTATACGTATACATGACACCACGGCGCAATCTAAATATAAAATAAAAGTTTAACCACCCTATTCTATGAAAAAGTGTTTATTATTAAAGCAAATGAAAGCTTTTAACATACAAAATAAATGTAGGTGATTGGCTAATAGAAAATCGACGAGCAGTTATTGATCCTCCGATGTACCTGTTGATACGAGCAACATTTACACGATTTTTTAGTTTAGCACCAACTGTTTCCCAACGAGCTTGTAATCTTTGACATTCTATACTATCTGATGAATAACTAAAAAATATATATACAATTCAGAAACAGAAATTGGTTGAATCAATAAATTGGATTACTTTAAAATTGATTCATCCCTTGACCATAAAATGTATAAAAAAAAATTTTAAAATTTAATTTAGTTTACTAACTAATCAGGATCAACACAGGGTACATTAACACAAACCTATGACACATTTTTTTTTTCATGTTGTACGACGTTGTATGTTTATGATTCAATATCATTATGCCTTATAAAATATTTTGTACAAAAGATATAAAATTTAACACTAAGACAATAAACAGCTATTTTGAAAAATATTTTTCTATTTATTTTCAAATAGATACATCAAATAAATATGTTAGAGAACAAATTCTATAGAAATAATTTTAAATATGATATAATATTTAATATTTTAAATATTAATTATTTTAATAATAATTTATTAAGCACGGTTTATTTGTATTTTTATTTATAATTATAATTATGACAAAAAAAAAAAAAAATTAATTACATTTTATCCAGTGGCGTAAAACATTTATTTTTGGAGAAAAGTGGGTAGGCCCGGGCCTACCTGCTGGCTACGCCACTGATTTTATCCTAGATCAATAGCCAAGTGTAAAAAGTGTATTTCACATAAATTAGAATTACCTAAACAAAAAAATAGCAAATTCAATTTTTTCCTACAGCCAATTCTTAATTCCCAAGATAAAATAAATAATGTTATTTATAATACATAAGGATATATTAGTTGGTATGTTATATACCAGGAGTGGCCAGCGAGAAGAGACTCGTGAGCCACCAAATATATTAATTAATATGGAAGAGGCAAAATATATGTATAAAAAAAAGGTCATGTTATTATATAATACATACTCATATAAAAAAATTTTTTTGTAAAAATGTTACGATAAGATAAGAGTCGTAAAAGTCTATTACGCGAGCCGCGGTTTGGCCACCCCTGTTATATACTGTGATTTAAAACAGAATTGGACGTTTAGGCCTTTGGTACCCTATAGATAAGAGGGTTTAAAAATTAAAAGACTCCAAATTTGAATTTTATTCAAATGTAAGTATTATTCAGTGCTGGCCTTATAATTAATTACCTATACTTACAATTTAATAAACCAATCCCCCGTTGTGGCTCCTGTTGATGCCTGAGTCAGATGTTCAAAACTATTATCATTAAGTTCTTTCACAATAGGATCTCTGTTGTTCAATAACATGTCTATCAAAAACTCATCATTAACAGCCTCTATAAAATGAAAATAATATAGCATAATTTCATAAGACATTAAATTGAAATATTTTATAGCTACCTGACTCTGGTATTAGTAATGGTACGCCATGTCGAAACATTACCAATGCTGGTTCCTTAGCAGGATTATAAATGTGAACTAAATTACTACCTTCCACTTTTACAACCCAAGCATTTAATGAATCAACAAGTTCTTCTCTAATTTGAGTAAGAGTTTCTTCATACTTTTTACATTTTTCACAGTCTTTTAATGCTATAGTATAAATAAACCAAAAAATAAATAATTAGAACTCAAAAATTGAATAAAAAGGTTAGTAACCAAATACATACTAAATAAGGCAACTACTTGGTTTTCAGAACGGCATAAATCTAAGAGCTCGTTGTCAGTAACTACCTCTAATGTTTGACACTTTATCAGATCAGTTAGTAAGCCACAGAACATTAATATTAAAAAATAACATTTAAACAACATATTTATCAAGTTGAAATTAATCAGTACACGTAAAAGATGACCAAGTTACAACAATATTGTACAAAAATATTTTGAACACAGTGATAAAATGTCAAATTTCCAAAAAAACCCTCAACAATCTACATTATAATCGTTTTTGTATGTATTACATTGATATTTGTACAATATTATAAAACAATAGACTATAGGAATAAAATTAATAATTATCACTATATTATAATACAGTATACATTTTAATTTTTAATCGTTTTCGAATATTGATTATTGAACAACAAATGTTTAAAATATTAGCTTGGAAAAAGTTATCGACTATTGGCTAAGAACTAAGTAATTGGAATTACAGATTGGATTACGCTTTGGCTTTACGCATTTACGCTACGTCTTGTCATAATTAAATGCTTTCACGTAGACCGTTGTAGTTTAGTAGACGTTGATTGTTGATACTACAATCTATAATCTCATTAGAACACCAGTGTAGCCATTATATAATTATTAATATCATACTGTTTCATTTTTCTTTTTTACATCTATTCTGTGGTTTCATAGCGCGATTTTTTTAGTTTTTTACATAAATCAATAATAAATAAAAACCACCATTCATCAAAGACCCATCACCCATGATTGATCCTACGATAAAGGTTTTCATTCTAACCTAAATATAAAAAACAATATAATTATGATGCTACAATTAACATTTCAATATTCAACTCGTTCAAACCTTCTCAATCTGCTACTATCATCTAAAACATTTCTGAACAGATGACATTTTACATTGACAATTTATTCAGTATTCTCATTTCTCAAAGTCAAAAATTAAAAATAATATTACGAAAAATACACGGGGAGATAATAATTAATACCCTCTTCAGTAGTCATATAGTAGCGTTGTTTTAGAATTTTTATTTTTCTATAGAGAAGTCGAATAAATTGAATTACAATACTTAATATATGACTAGTAAAATGGTACCTACTGAAAAAGTTCAAAATATAAAACACTCAGTCATAATAAATGATTTATTTTAAATAATAAATTTTTTTAATTAATTGATTGTTATATTTTTAAACTTTTTATTGTGTAAGTTAAAACATCATATTATACAGATAGAATTTAAAAAAATAAAAATTACAATTTTACCTATATACTTACTATTTATTTGTTAATAACCTACAGAGGCTTAGAGTCAAATGTGATATGGTAGAGAATTCAAAAGGTTAATATGCGTAATGAATATAATAGGTATCATTGTTGTACACAACCATGTATTATAATATTATGTTACCTAGTTCGCATATTAGAATAAGACAATAATAAGTCAATAACATATACACACATACCAGACTTGGTAATAGGAAAAAAAAGCAAAAAAAAAAAAATTAAGGATGGATTCCAACACTAGTTCATGTCTCAACTCTTGTAGGTAATTAATTTTTAAGTTTAACTTCAAAACTTTAAACTAGGCATATTAATTATTATTGTGATAATCTAATTTCTTATAAAACCACAATGTAAATTTTCTCAAAACTATACAAATAAATAGCTTAAAGCTATATTTTTCACCAACAAGATAACAAATTGGGCCATTGGGCTACTTTTAAAATCCAACAGACAAATTCCCACCTTATCGTCCTTCAAATGATGCCTATTATAATTGGTGGTGAATTAATTATTATATTTCAAAGTAAAATTGCCACCTCCTAATAATGTAAAAAACTTGCCGCCCCGGGCAACAAGGGACACTTTCCCCCCTTCAAATATGGCCCTGACAATTTCCAATAATCAGTTAGGTGTGTTCTAATATTACACATCTACACATATTATTTTGTCATAACACTAGTCTATAAAGTGTAGCCTTATAGGTGAACAATTAACTAACTGTGCTATGAGAATTATCTTCACCAGAGCGATTAAATCTATTTCCATGAAATGGTTGCCTAATGGCTGATTGTCGGGCGCGCATCCAGAATTTTTGTTTGGGGGTGGATTAATATTTTTTCTTTTTTCCTTACACACAAGTAAACCTTATCACTTAAGATTGAATTATTGTATATATGTATACATGTGTATCTAACATAATAATAAAATTTGAAAATAAAACATTTTCATTTATCATTGCTATAAAAATGTATAATTTAATGAATTTTTTTTTTGGGGGGGGTGCTTAAGCCCCCCTTGGGTGCGCCACTGCTGATTGTACTTAGTAACTTAAGTTTACCCCATTTACGATTTACATTTACATTGATGCAACTCATAAGTACGAGAGTGGACTTAATGTTTTTCTAACATCCTGCTCCCATTCTCCCAATACATAAGGATATACTCCGATATTCATAAATACTGGCCTTAACGTAAGACTAAAATTTAGGAAACCTATTTGTAGACAAGTACAATAATTAATTTCAGAAAAATTCAATGTAAACATGGAATGGAAAAATATCAATCCTTACAAACTCGAGTACTCGACCTAATTGATAACCCTACAGCACTGATTCCCAAACTGGGGGGCGTGTGCACATTACTGGGGATGCGCAAGGGGAAAGCAGTTATTACGAAATACTATTTTTATTTCAAAACGTAGAGAAAAAAATATTTTACCAGAAACCTTTATATCTGTTACCGAGTGTCAGTAACAGATAACCGATAAAGACTATAAATGTTTGGCAGCAGAGTGTAACTTAATTGTTTAATGTTTAATTCCACTTAATCTCTAATTAATCAGTACGATAAAATTATGATCGATTTTTTTTTCCAATTTATAGGAGCGTGAAATTTTTGAAAATCTACAAAGGGGGGCGTAGAATAGAAGAGGTTGGGAACCACTGCCCTACAGGAATGAATAGTATTAAGACCTTAAGTAGACTTCAGACTATTAATATCTTCACCAGAACGTGACTGGTTACATGACGAAAAGAAAACTGCTACGCACATCATTGAATTTAATAAATCATAATCGGAATCTACATGGATGAATAGAAGAACTACACAGATTCACAGCAGACGAAGTGCAATAGTTGAATTCCCTGAACAATACAAATTTAAAAAAAGACTAATTATGCCTAGCACGGAATAACACATCCATTACTAGTCAACATATTACCTATCTATATGACCATATAACATAACATGTTTTTACAGAGGGTCCAATATATCACTATACTTAGTGACTATTGTCAATTTCATAATCATTTTAAATATTTATTTATTTAAATTCACCAATAGGCAATAATTGACTACTGACTATAATATGATGAGTGATGACCATCAATCATTTCCAGGTAATTGAAAAAATTATCCATATTACATTTGTTTAGTACAGTTAATAAATTAAAATGCATAACAGAAATCATAAAATAATTTTGCTAGTAGATAACAGTTCCAATGAACAGTAGGTGTGTTGAATGATTACTGCAATAATGGATTTGTTATATTTGAATTCAATCAATAATTATTACATGCATTGTCACTTTACTAAGTGTACATTATTATACATCTATATTGCTATATTATAGTAATTTATTTTACTACTAATAATACAGTAAGTTAAATTATTTTTTTACCAAAACCAATGCATTTAATACATTAATTATACTTAATAGGTAGTATATATTCATATTATATATTAACATTATGAACTTGAGTTAATAATCGACTAACTGAAGAATGACATTATGACTACATAACATGTACTATGTAGTAATAAATATTATTTGTGTGTTATATCAAAATAAACATATTTTCAATATCAGCTGTTATAATAAACCAATCAATTAGATTTCAATTAGGTTATAGCATCGCAGGAGATATTAAAATTACCAATCATAAAGGCAAAATATTTATGTATTACATAGTTTATTTATGTTAAGACAAACTTACTGGAATATATGCATTAATATGCACATATACACACAAAATAATCATGCTGCGTTATAAATAATATTTAATATATTAATAATGTACCGTTTTTTAAAACAAAAAATATACCAAAAACTATAAGATTTTACATTAAAAGTAAAAATGTTACAAATTGTTACTAAAAAAAAAAATCATACAGATACAATTATTATCATTAGTGATTATCCCCAGTCTACAGTAAAAAAAATTTAGTTTCATTAAACGGAATGTAAATAATTGTTTGTACCATTAAAAAAAATTATATATATATATAGAAGTAAATAAAACATAAAAAATTGCTAAAAGGCAGTTTTCTTATTTAAGTACATAAATTAACTTTGTTGTTAATTTATTTCAATAAAAATGGTGCAGATCCGATACATTAATACTACATATTTATATACATACGTTCATTATAAATATATGTATATATTTAAAATGTGTTTGTTTTTGAATGCAAGTTTCCCCTGACCCCCCATTATAAATCAAAATGTTCAATTAATTATGACAATTCTTGGAAAAAATTACTTCCTAAGGTGCACTTTTATTATTATTTCATAATATTCAGACATCCCTCTATCCCGTAAATCTTAAACATATATAATTATAATTAATTGTATTTACAGTCAAATATTTCAATATCATGAAATTACTAAGTTGAATAAAACAAATTAGAACATTACAGACTTAATTTATTTTGTTGTATAAAATCTAAGTATAAAAAAAATATATTTACGAGTTTTCATGTATGAGTTAAAATAAATTAAATTGTTGACCATTTAAAAATGGTGAAATATTTAATATGTAAATAAAATTGTATAACTGTAAGTTATAAATACATCATTAAGTCTGATAAATATGGAGTTTTTTTTATCAATTTATTTTGTTTCAAACAATATTTTCTCCATTATTAACTCGTCACTAAAATTATAAACCTATGGTGGTCCATTTGGCATAATTAAAACCATTTAACCGATTTAGTTGCCATTGGCTTCTGCAGCCACTGTCTGGTCTTCATTTTTGAATTTTTTTACAGGGGGTTCATCAGGGGCAGGCAGACTAGATGAGTCCTCAGTTAAAGCTTCAGCAAGTGGAGTTTGAGCTGATTCTGATGTCGTTATAGAGTCATTGGTGATATCATCTTCAGACTTGTCACGAGAATCATCTTCAATTGTTAGTTGATGACCATTGGATGGTGGTAATGGCTCAGGATTACTTTCATCAGATGTTGGTTCTAACTGTAATACAATTATATAAATATAGTAAGTAAACAAATATAACCTAGTATAGAACAAATAAAACAATAAAAACCTTTATTTTTTTAACATTGCCATTAGTATGAGCATCGGTATTAGTTTGTTCACTAATTGGCTTCTTAGGTGCTTCTGGAACACTATTTAAAAGTTCAGGTTTGAATTCATTTGCCACATAATGTGTCCACAATGCTAATTCTACTGAATGTGGATTCCATGTATTTTCACTACCTACAACAAAATTAAGATATCATTTAATGAAGATATTATAAGAAATATAAATTATTTAAATTTATAATAGATAAAAATGTCTACTTACATTCACCATTAAGTCTTTCCACTGTGTTTTGAATATGAGCTACAAAGTTCAAATATTCTTTAGCAGTATAATCAATTCCTTCAATAGCTGGAATTGCTTTTAGACATTCGTCGGCCATAAAAGGAGCTTTATCTGGGGCAGCAGCTGCTAACAAAGCTAAAAAATAAATAAATAATAATAATAATAATATTAAATATTAAAATCAAATTAAAGTTCCATTCAAAAAATTAAATATTAAAAAGTATTTATGTATACCTGAAGCCATTGTGGTTCCAACACCTTTCAAGTTACTTAATGCTGTAAGTGCAAGTCCTAAATTGGGTAATTTTTTGAAAGCTTTCTTTGTCTCAGCCATAACAGCACGTGGTGTGTTCACTTTAATTAAGTAATTCAACTGAGGGAATGTTTTTCCTCTCTACAACAGAAAATTATTTAAAGTAATTCAATCAATACTTGTCATAAAAAAAATATTCAAATTTACTGTTTGCTTCCATTTCATTATTTGGCAAATTTCTTCATGATTTAAATGTGCATCTTTTCCCCTAGACTTAATTTTTCCTGGTAGTTCATTCTGATACCTATGAAAGAATAATTTAAAGTTAAAATAGAGCATTTTTAAGACAAACTAAAACAATAACTAACATACTGGTCCGGTATAACATAATACTTATTGTTACAAATTTTTACACAATCAATAATAAATGAAACAATTAATAATTACCAATTTTCTAAGATTCTCAATATATTGTGGATAAATTATAAGAGAGTGGTAAATACATAATACAACAACATTGTCAACATTACTAAAATATATCTATTAGTAAATATAATATTATTTTCATCTATTGTTATTGAAATTAAATCATTCTTATCTCAAGAACAATGAATGAATTTTATTAATTGACTATAGGCATCTGCAGCAGAAATGTTTATTTCTTATCACTGTTCATTGATAATATTATAATTTATATTATTCATTTACTAACAGTATATTTTGATAAATGGAAACGTGTAACCCATATATTTTAATGAATCTATATAAATTATCTCATTAGGGTTTGTTGTATAGGTTAAATTTAGCTACAGTCGTCTAGATTATTTAGTATCGCTGTGTTAGGTGAAGTTGAATATTAGGTTATAATTATGTTCACTTTTACAAATTTTACTGTTCAGTGTTTCAACTGTTTGTACATTCACCCAGAGTAGATCGAGCAAAAAATGAACAATTACTATCGACTTAATCAAAAATAAGAATATGGCTAGAATAATATGTATAAATAGTTTACGCCTATCATGTGTGGAAGCTAACCCGTTTTCGGCTGTTGACACAACGAACGTCCTGTACAGAGTGTCATTATCAATTTATGTGTAATTAATATTACACATCATGCAATCACAAAATACGACCAGGGTCCAGGACCGGCGACGAGATAACCGTCTGTAGAAAATGGGGATGATGAATGACATCGATTGTCGTAAACACGAGGTGTATAGCAATAATGTGTACAAATACGAAGGAATGAGAGATTATTATTACTTATTACTACCATGTAATAATCGAATCGTCGAGCATTTATACAACTGTATTACATTATTATTAATAATATGTTTTAATGTTTTATACGTTCTGTGCGTCGTACCAAGTACGCACATAACGCGCAACGGTGCGCGTTTTCTCCACAAAGAAATCGTTAACGTCATCACGGCCTCGATTGGGTACGCAGCAGCGGCGGCGGCGGGGCGACCGACCGACCGCCTTGCCAACCTAACCGACCGTCGCCGCACGTTATACAGAGCGCGTCGAATGCGCGCGTTGCGAAACCTCCGTCGACCACACGTCAAAAATCAAAATAATATTATACTGTACGCACGCGCGTGAAAAACCACATTATAAATATTATATATAGATAATATATACATAGTTAAATACATTAATTAATTATACGATGGGGGGGAGGGGAAGGGGGCACTCACCAATTGTCCAGCTTGATGAGGTCTTCGGGCCTTTTCGTTTTGGTCTCGGCTTTGAGGCGCAACGCTTGAGGGTACAGTGAGAGTACGTGCTCGAACTGATTGGCAGTTCCCTCAACGAAAAACGTAGCAGTGTCCATGTTGGGTATATCGTCTAGAAACGGTTACGTCGACAAAACTTTTGTTCAACTATTAGGACTGCAGCTGCTAATGATGTGTATAACGACGACGGCCGTTTGAAATCAGTAATTGACGGTCTTTCTGGTCTGTCTTGTTTTTCTGCCGACTTTTGGGGTCTCCTCTGTAGCGGACTTGCGCCAAGTTCACATAATATTGTATTCGTCGTTGTGATCGCAGTACGAAGGCAGATTTTGTTTGGAAAAATAAATACTATTTGTACCGTCTAGCAAAAACGCCGTATGGGCCCGTCTAATGGACACGAGTTGACTAACGGAGAGAAATTCAAAAGATGAAGCGAAAATTACTCTCGTATAAGAATACAACAAATAATATGTATATTGTAATAAAATATTAAATTATTATACGATTTCCGTATCGTTAAATTAATATTATCATAATATATATACTTTTATTATAAAAGAACGTTTATTATCGCGCCCGCGTGAGTGTTAGGTGTATGCGGTGTATCTGTGCTACGCCGCGGTATAAGCGGTTCGATACGACGGGAACACTGGTGGGCAAACGACGGCGGCGGCGGCGGCGGCGGCAACCGACACGAACGCGCGGCTGTGTCGGGGGCCCCAAAATCCGGTGGTGGTGCGGTGGCGGCGTGGTGGTGGTAGTGCGGCCGCGGCGGCGACGACGATGTGCTGTTGGAACGCGAACGATGGCGGCGTGGTGAAGGGGACAAAAAACACATATACATACACACACACACCGTATCAAATGACCTCCGCCGCCGCCGTGTTTGGTGGGAGTGACGGTTATCGGCGGCCTAGATGGGCTGACGCGGTGCGCGGGGTCCTTTGTGCGCCGCAATATAGGGGAAAGACGACGCCACCACGCTCGTCGGCTGTCGCTCGCTACCGCCGTCGGTTGGTCGGCTATATAACACGGGCCACGGCCTCCGTTTGCTCGGTTCGAGTTTTATGTTTTTCTCGTACGACAACAACTAAAATAATGATATTATATTATAATCATAATAACAGTTACAACTTGGAATACTTACATATAAGATTATCATTATTTCTGTAGAACACAATCGTCGCAACTCGCAACCTCCTCTCCCAAACCGCGACCCCTCTAGAATTGGAGTATCTCTCGTAGTTCTAGTTTCTGGCGAATGACCACTATCCATATATACCTACGTTTAGGGACTTACGCGACCAAATCTGCAGGATACATTTTACGGATAAATGATGTGTTCGGCGCCCTGGTGTTTCGTGATAAGTTGCGAAATTAATTATTTCCGCATTTATTTAATTGTATGCCTTCCAGAAGGGGTTCCCAAAAACGACACGACGTAGGTGTATACCTAGACCAGAACATTAATTTTAAAACTCTCTGAAATACATCCCTCTAGGTTTTTTGATTATACTTTGTACAATAATTGTTGCAGGGGCGGATTTAGGTATGTGGTAGCCCCTGGGCGGAATGCATTGTGGGGGCCCCTTATGCAGAAACAAGAAAATATATTTTGTTTATTAAAATATCATACAATTGTGGGGACCCCTGGGCTGCAGCCCACTCAGCTCTTCCCAAAATCCGGCCCTGAATTGTTGTTCAAAAGAATATATTTTTTGTAAAAGTACCTAAAGTATATAGGTAGGTATTCAAATATTATCTACCTATATGACATGTCAAATGCTTTATAGATTGATTTATGCATTTCATAAATTGTATAAGTTTTGATTCATAAGATGAAACATGAAAAGATTTCATATTTCATAATATCATGTCAAAATTTAGAAAACCATTTTATTCAAAAAATCAGTTCAAAATGTTCAAATATTCTTTTAGAAGTATAAAATTTACTAAACCGGTGTAAAAAATAATGCATCGAGATGTTTGGACCATATAATTTACATGGTTAATTTTCCCGGTGTGGGATAATGTGGGATAATTTCAAATCGGTTTAATTTAGCAAATATCTACTATATCTAAAACTATAATATACATTTTATATCTATATCAATATGTAGGTTAGTATATTATTATCCCGCAGACATATAAAATTGGGTACATTATATTCATTAAAACTTATATGAGTGCAACTAATGCAAGATAGATTCTATTATTTAAAAATATAAACGTGTTATTTTATTTTAAGTGATTTTTGTTGTTCTAAGAATAATTACATTTTAATATTTTATCTATTGATATAAGCATATATCATAATAGCATAATAACTTATATTATATAACTAATATTTGCAATATACTACCTACTTTTGTCTTTTACTAATGCAGTACGTCAGTACCTACGAAATTTGAAATGATTCAATTTAGCTGTTTTATCCGATTGCGCAGCTAGCTGATATTATATATTGATAATTGTTTATTTATTATGATACACTGATACAGAATATACGCGTATAATATGTGATCAGAGATCCAAGTGGTCTATAAGTATATTAAAGTTTATAAATTATAACATATATATTTACATTTTAAATGGTAATATGTAATTACAAACGTTGAATAGGTACAAGAAATTTCGTCAACCATGTGTAGGTACGCTTCATAATAATTAGATTATTTAGAATTTTAGCAGTACCTACTCAATTTAATTATAGATACACTAGTAAAAAAATATTTAAAAATATTATAAATATTTAGACAATTAGATATACGTTAAATATGCTAAGTATGTTGCCACTATAGTATGTATGCTCAAAGGATTAAATATTGTGTAGTCCGCACTCCGCATTATAAGGGCGTACAAGGTACAACAGACTACTTACTATTACATCACAACATAATTATAGTATAAAATATGTAGGTATAAATTGAGTTTATCAATCTTAAGTAATATAATATTAATATATTATATTTTGGTAATATTTGTAGAACATTTTTACTTGAAAATGCGTTTTTAGATGATCTTTTTTCGTAAAAAAAAAGTTTAAAATATAATTTTTGATAAAATTCTTATCTTTATCAATAGTTTTTGTTTTTAAACGACAAATTTTTTATTATATACTATATTTTTCTTGACAATACAATATATAAACATAATGACCGTGAATTCATTACCAGAAGAGCAAGGGTCTATTTCCGTATTGGGTTCATACATGATACATGTGTGCTCATTAGACAATAAGGGGGATATTTTCAGGAATTAGTTCGATTTATTCAGGGTCTCTCAAACAGTACAAATGAAATATTTTTATTTAAAAGTAATAATGTGTTATGACTATGACCTTTTTCGGGAAACGCAATTTACAGACTAAGGGGAATATTTTACTTTATATTCGTATTGGAAATAATAAAATAAAAAATTATATGATGTATTCATTGATATATACTACATCAGACATCGGTGCTATTTATCTATCATAGGAACTCATCATAAATCTGGGGCTGTTTGCATGTAAATACTTCTCTAATAAAATAGGAAAATGTTAACTAAACACAAACATAATGTAGAATGTAGATACCTTAGGGATAAGAGTAGATACAATAATAAAAGTGGAGTTAAAAATTCTCGAAATATACTAATAAGTTAATTTATAGTTGATGTGTACAAACTAAAATTTATTTTATTAACAATTTTAGTTAAAAAAAAAAACCTCATACGTATATATATATATATGTATATTATGCACGAAAAATTAATTCCAAATTTTAAATTCCTAATAATTGATTAGTTAAAGAAAAACATTATTATTTAATTCGTATATAGTTTGTACAAAAATGTTAGTAGATATATATAAGATATAATTTAAATCTCATTTTATACAGGTAATTGTAAATTGTAAGCCACTGTCTTTTTCTTTTTTCTCATATTATACTATATCGTTTATGTTTATCGTAAAAAATGCAAAAACATGGTGGCTCTATCTTGTATATTTTAGACGATTAAAGTTTAGAAAAGATATTGTCTTAAATCAAAGATGGCCAACTGGCGACTAGCCAGACCTTTTTGTCCCGCTTTCTGTCTTATTTAAACTTGTCAATAACAAAATATTAGGTATGTCACTATACATTTTTTTTTAAAATCAAGATTAAATTTTTATGCACAATACAACTTTATGTGTAATTAATTTATTGTGTTTAATATAATATATATATATGTATATATATAATATATATATAGGTATAGTAGATACACTGCAGTTATTATAGATCATAGGTATGTACCTAAAGTTATAGTATATTATGTACAATACACAACATTATTGTGCTAGGCAAGGCGTGGATTACATTATGCGTTGAATCATCGTTTTGATCTAACGGACTTTGTAGTCAGCATGGCGTCATTCTTAATATCCGCTGATACAATATACATATATAATGAAAAACAAACTCATCTGTAGTTTTTAATTTTTTTATGTTTTATTATTAAAAAGTTATTATGATATGATAAATCTTCTATGTTCCTTAACACAATAATATTTCATTAATCTTGATAATTTTTCAAATTTGTGGTTATTATTTTTAATTTTGATTTTATTTTTCAGCTTGACCATATTAATTGATTGAAATATGAATCTATTCATAACGGATTTATATTTGGTAATTATTACATCTACCACTACCTATTTAGTAATGCCATATGGTTATATTAAATTGTATTGATATAAAAAATATTGAGTATGGATGGTATGATAATTATTTTGAATTTAGTTTATTATATTACATATGTGCGGCTAATAGCTATACACAATATAGGTACTTGTGCACAGCTACACATATCTAATACCTATATAAGTAAATTATTGTCTATTTTATGTGAATGTGATAACTATATAACTACATTTATAAGTACTTTTACTAATAATACTCAACACTAAGTATACTTAAAGTCATATAATTGACGTTTTATCTTTACCAATTTAATTATTTTCTAACTGCTTTGTAAGTGACTGACAAAATAATTCCATGTAGAATATTTATGGATTTTTAAAATGATCATTTTTGTATAATATTATCAACGTTTATTTGTTGAAATGTAGGTACTCTATGACTGTATTATGTGTACATCCTGCAATAAACACGGATCCAGACGAGTTAAACGTTAAAGGATTTAGTAATAAGTCTCCCCCTCCTGCAGGCTCCTCGGATGTATACATACCTATGTAATAAATATTAATAACAAGTCTTAATATCCACTAACTTAAAATATAAAGGTAATTTATTATCATAATATTATGTTATTGTGAAATATTTCAATATTTAAAAAAATGTACCATTAAATATGCCTAATATATAGGTATATGGGTAATCGGTCAAAATATCCAAATGTATCTATCCGTTTTTCCAAAAATAAGTACATTACCTACAGTTTACTTAATTCTTTCTAATAAAATTATCTCAAATAGGTATCAAGTTATTTAATTATAAAAAATGCCTAATATATAATAATAATATAAGTAAATATAAATTACATTAATTAATAGAAATAATACCACAAATTTTATTGCACTCTGCAGTCTACACATAATCTAAACTTTTATAACTTTTTATATAATATCAGTTTTTGCAAATCCTGAAATTTAAAAACAACTCATTTTACTCCAAAATATATACATATATAGTTAAATTGTCAAAAACTATAAAACAAAATCAGCTTCTATTAAACCATTTTGTGTTTTACAATAAAATCATAGTCACAATTTTTCGTAGGCCCTAGCCTCAGTGCCTATAGTGCCTATCTCTAATCCACCCTGAGTTGAGTTTGAAGAAACATGCTGTTGCATACAAATCCTAGCCCTGCACCCCTACCTATGAGTAACATTGTATTACGTTTTCAAGCATATTGTGTCAATGAATATTTTTAGAAAACAATAATAAAAACAAAATTAAAACTTCAAATGTATATTTAAATGCAATTGCTAATTTTGTTAGAAAATACATAAAATTTTCTATTTTTAAAAACGTTTTTTTAAATTTTTAGAAAATAATGTAGGTAGTTATTTTTCGCGAATTATTAATCATATTATTTTTATTAGTATTATTTAAATTATTATAATAATTATAATAATATAATATAATATTATATTATATTATTATTATTTTTATTATTATTATTTAAAAACAAATTATTCTATATTATTTGACTATTTGACTAATATACTGTGTGCGGTATAATTTATTAATTTATGATTTATATTATTACTATTATTGTATTAGGTATATTTTTATAATTAAATAATTTGATATTTGAGCTAATTTTATTAGAAAGTAGACTATAATGTACTTATTTTTGGAAAAACAGATACATTTGGATATTTTGGTTTAGATATTTTGTCCTAGATTCGGTAATAAGTAATTCAATTTATTGTATGTCTTTCCGAAGAAACAAAATGTATCCTTCCTGTCATAGATTTATAGATCCACGCCTGTATTCATCTGTTAAAATATTAACATACCCTCATTATGATTTATACCTATGTATAAATACAATTTATAAATAATAGTACGATTAGTTAAAATAATTAATATTTATTTTGTTAAAATAAATTTAAGATACATTTCATTTTATAGAATATAAGGTATACTTACAATTTATCATGATTATTCAAATAGTATTTATAAAAGCAATAAATATAATATAAATACATATAGGTACATAATATTATTAATATTATACTAAAAATATAGAAACGTATAGAACAAAAAGTTGTCATTAACAACTTTAAACTTAGATACTATGCCTATTATGATTCTTCATTGGTAATATAGCCTATAAGTAGTTTATTAGTTTACAATAACATTTATATCTTATACAATCTAAACAATTTATAAAGTTAACATCATTATTACTATCGTGTAAATGTGTAATGTATACCTACTCGTTAAATAATTTTTTATGTATTGCACCGAAGCCACCGAGGTATTGTATTGAGTTTTGTGGAAAATTATCCAGACCCCTTTCATGAAAAATTCCTAAGCATGACATTTGGATATAGACGATATAGTACATTATAGTATTATACATAACTACATTATAGATATATATACTTATATTAAATAAATAAAGATTTAGGTCAAGTGATGTATAGATAAATATGTAAATATATTATAGGTATATAAATAATTATAATTTTTTAGTTTAATAAAAATAATTTTAATAAATCATCCAAAGTTTAGGATTAAATTTTATTTATTTTTATGTGGCATTTCAAAGCGGGCAGTGATTCATTCAGATGACGTTAGCACGTTACTGTGTCTATAGTAGGTATAATTTATAAACTGTGTACTTATATTTAATACATATAAAACCAAATTAACGTCTCTATTTGGTATGAATGTAATATAATATAAGTAACATTAATATTAATATTTAATAAGTACCTACCTATTAATTATTAGGTATAGTATATTAGCAGTGTATGCAATGTATATGAACTATTACATTTTATACCATACGTTTATGTTAATAAATTGATAACTAGGTATATTCAATTGCACATATTCACTATTTTATTTATTTATTATATAGATACCTAATGTACCTATATCTTCGATTATATAATGTCTGCTGCAGATTCCAATTTATATAAATCTTTAATTAAAAGTAAGTATCTACGGGTTACAGTTAAGTCGTTATCAAGTGCACTAGTTATATTATTATTTATTACTGTACATTGATTGAATAAAATATTAAAGTTTGGGACAAAGTTGTACGTTCTTGTGTATCGAAGATAAAATATGTAATAAACTAATAACAATAATTGATTTAACAACTCCTAAAAAAATTGTAATGCTCACTGTTGTCTATTTCTAAAATTTAGTCAATGTTTTATAATATGGTGTGTGAAGCCCGGATTAGTGAAATTATAACAATTTTTGGAAAATTTGATCACATTTATGTATACTTAATCTACACATTTATAAATATTAAGTTATTTACTAACTTACCTAATATTTATACAAATGCTTGAACATACAAATTATTTATTAACACTGCCTTACTATACATCAAAATAAAGACATAGTTACAATACAATACAGTAACATATATAAATATAACGCATAGTAACTGCACTACTTAATATAATATCACTTAATAAATTAATGGTGTTAATGGTGTTATGTAAACATCATATTATTATATTATACCGTTTGAAAAACGGAACGCGTTCAACACGTGTCGGAGGTTATGTACCTGGGTATGTAAAATAATATGTAGTATATATAATATTAATATGGTATATACATGTTTAACGTTAATACTCAATTACGTAGGTTGAATGAAGAATATATATCATATTATACACGATGGAAGTTGTTAACGTACAGTATAATATATACGTGACTCATTCACAGTTTCTCCCTTCTACTAACATCACACGTCTATATTATAGTATATAATAATATGTATAATAACGTTGTAAACACAATAATATTATTATCTTGATAGTAATATTTACATGTGTGTATATTTTTTTTTCCTTTTCAATTATTTGGATTATCGTCGTCTCGGCAGTAGTGGCGGAGTGTGCGACGATGACGACAGTTAAGGAGAGTGGAGGAGAAGAGGGTGCCAGACGCCGCCGCCGGGAGAGACAGACAGACTCCTGTCTCCCCTCTACCCCTCCTGACCGGCACATACCCGACCGTGAATTTTATATAGGTCACCGACCTTGACCGATCACTTCATTATTACACACACAAACACACGTACATATAAACGTACACAAAGAAACGGCAAAACGTAAACAAAACGGCAACTTATATATATTATATTGCATGTATAGACTGAGAAAACAAGTAGAGGTGGTAGGAGAAGTGTGTATAGCAGGTATGTGCAATATACGGTCATACGGATGATACCATGTGCTGCCAAAATTATATAAGTATATTATTGAAATGTTATGATAATATATATGTATCATAAACATTAAACACATACAGTACACGTTAAATTGCGGAGTATTTATTCAAATGTCAGTATTATTTTGAACTTTATTTATATTCAATGTTTTTTTTTTTTTTTTTATTCAATGCTATGGAAGTATTCTTGAACTTAGTTATGAAAAATTGACATAAACGGAAAATATATTTTGGTTAAATACTGAGTAGATTGTTCGTAGTTTTAATCAGTAGATTATTCCAGAAAATTATTGAAAAGTTTCGTCTTAAACTGATTATAATATAGTATTGTATAATGTATACAATACCATTTTTGTCGAATTTCTAAAGAAATTTCTAATTCTAAAGAATACTAATGTCTAATGCATGTCTATAAACTTATTGTAAAACGTTCAGAATATGTATTTTATTTGAAAAAAAATGTCTTTTTAATAAAATTATTACTGTTTTTATCTATAACAACTATAACAATTACCAAGTACTAATTTGTCGAGATTTAAAAATACACGAATACATGTACATTACATAATATTGTATGTTTGTTACTCTGTCATATAATAAATAACATTAAATAATATGTTAATTTTGAACATATGTTCAACGGTATATTGAAT
The DNA here is from genome assembly GCA_009835225.1 of Aphis craccivora. Lineage (NCBI taxonomy): Eukaryota > Metazoa > Arthropoda > Insecta > Hemiptera > Aphididae > Aphis > Aphis craccivora. Next base: position 22,949 of record VUJU01002490.1, read on the forward strand.
TTCAGCTATATCAGAGAAAGTTGAGAATAGTGGGAGGAGTGTTTTTATATCTGATTATATACTGACTCTAAACTAACCTACCGTATATTTGGACAATAATATTTTATATTATTACTGTCAAATCATCATAAAATCATATAAATACACATTTATATATATTTAATTTAAAAATAATGTTACCTACATTATTTTTTGTTACTCATAACAATCATAAACATAAATATCTGTTTAGAATGATTTAACTTTACAAATATGTTTATAAACTAAAAAAAAAAAAAATAGGCAATTGTATAGGTTACTGCTCTGCTGCATAGGCGCAACTAGACCTCTAAAATAGGGGGTGCTAAATATGTGAATGCACCACAGAGCCGCAATATTATGGGAATATCTGTGTATGGAATGAATTATAATGAATTATATTATAAGAGTTACGACCAAATAATTAAATATTTTTTTCTGGAAATGTATCATAATATTTAAAAACATAAAATTCATGGTATTTTAATAAAATAATAAAAGTTAGATATAAGGTGCTATAAAGACCTTTTTGCACCCCCCTAGTTGCGCCACTGCTCTGCTGTACAGTTGGAGATTTACCTCGTCACAGAGAATAAGTCACTATATAGTCTACAACTACTGTAATGAATGTGTTAAATTTGAATTCGATGATAAGGTGAGGTCATCGCAATTTTGCACATGAAAAACGGTATTAATACCTAAGTTTATTTTATCATTTATTGATATTACTATTATACTAATTTATTTTACTGTTTGTAATATACTTATATACGATATAGGTAAATAGGCAATAGTTTAAAATTAAATTAATTATAAAAATGTCACTGTGTGTACGTATAATTTAGAAGGTACAATATAATAATAAATAGAAAAATTTCAAGTCTTCACAAATATATTTGAATTCAAAAAAAAAAAAAATAACAAAAATCGTTATTCTTCGTTTAAATATTCAATTTTGTAAACATATTAACGTCAAATATCTAAAAAATACACTATACACTTTTTGGATTTTAGTTAGATATGGAACTTTGAATTAAATGTTCAATCCTTGACCATAAAAAATTTAAATTGTATACATCTCTACATCCAAAACGAATTAAAATTGTTCATGATTTTGACAAAATTTGAACATCAAATGGTTACTAAACAAAAATCTTACATATTATATATTTTATACATTGCTAAAAGAACAGCTTAAGTGCGATGATATTGTATTATATTTTTGATTTTTGACCGAGTATAAAATTTCTAAATATATTCTTGTTTTTGAGTGAACCACTGAGACTAAAATATACCTAAGTAATCATATGTTATTTTCAATTCTTGAATAAAAATCTAGCGTAGCCAGGATTTCTACAAGGGGGTTGGGGAAAAAATTAAATATATAACATTCAAATAACGGTATTTTTAATTTTTCAAATATATGCATTAGTGTTTGTCATTATTGCACTGTCATTTGATGAGCTTGTATCCTATTGTTTAAACAACAACCAATTACTAATATTAAAAAAAATAATAATAAAAAATGTATCAGTATTAAGGTGAACACATTTATTTATAGTCATAACAATATAACAGGATTTAACAGGATATCCAAGTTACTATGAATTATAAATAAATGATATGTATAATATTTTACAAAAGAACAAAAAATAACTAATTAGTAAGTTTTATTCAATAGTGTCGGTTTGACCCACCAGGCGATCGCTGGGGGCCCTTAGACATTTTATATATTAGAGCCCCATATCTAAATGGAAAAGAATATTAAGTTAACTCGTGATTCCGAACTCGGATTCCAAAATTAATTTGAAACATTGAACCATTGGGCATTGATTATAAATACTAGTATTTAATATATTATTTATTTACTAAGTATTAGGTATATTATAACATTATTAAAAAGTATTATTTTAAATTTGTATATTTTATTTAATTATTTAATGATGAACAATTTTTAATTTCGTATTAAATGTACCTACACAGAAAATGTATTATTACCTTTATGTTATATGTTTATAAATATTATAAATGTAAGATACCTTTTTTGTTTTTTGTAAGAGGGATCTTGTAAATTACTGTACCGACTACCGGGGGCCTAAACGTAAGCCAGACAGACACTGAGTTTTAACTTTTATACGTTTAATAATTTAACGGTATACGAATTCAAAATCCCAACGTCCGCGACTTCGCGTTCGCAACTTCTACCGCGATTGTGGCTTATAATGGTTATAATGTTATAGGTGTCTTCTTAGAACATTAGTGTCTGTAGAATATTTTATATTTATAATCTTTTTAACGAAACAATAATTTTTTTATATTTAAACTCCAAACCAGTACATAACCAAAACAAATTAATTTACATATTATGTTTTATATATTATATGATATGCCCAATGGGGGGGCATGGCCCCTGTGGCCCCCCTGGAAACGCCACTGCTCACAACCATATGAAAATAAATGAATATAAAATATGTATTAAACGCTTACATTCCTTAAAATAATGTTAAAATTTAATTAAAGATATATAGAAAGCAGAATTAGCGTTATTCGAATAGATGGTTATTTAGATAACATTATTTTATTCGAATAAAAAATTATTCGAATGTTTATTTTAACAAATACTTAAATAATTTAAATAATTTTCAAATATTTATTACTTAAATGAAAAATTATTCAATTCATTTTCAAATATAATCATCTTTCGAATATTTTTTGGTTATTTTAGATTCGAAAGTGATAGAATGAAGCAGGGGTGGATCTTGGATATTTCGATAGGGGGGGGGGGCACATATAAATTGTATAATGATTCGTTAATCATAATTAATAATACTTACCTACTCTTGTTTTTAAACAAAATTGGTATTTGGTAAATATTTAATGTAATATTGGTTCCATAATATCACATACCAAAATAATAATTTATAGATATAGGAAGTATAATAACATAAAAAAGAATATCGATTGAAAATTTACAGGGGGCACGTGCCCCTGTGCCCCTCCCCTAAATCCACCACTGAAACGAAGTGATGAATGTATTGATTTTAGCATTTTGCCATTTTACAATGATGTTTGTTTTTTGTGTCTGTGTATAGCATAACTAGTCGAAATAATACTTCAATTTCAAACTTTGGGGGTGGTTTTCGATAGAAAAGTGAATATCCTTAGTGCATTATAGATATCAAAAGTAAACATTTTCAAAAAAATTGAGAAAAACAAAAAAAAGTGACGGAAAACTAGAATTTTTACGCTAAACCAGTTTTCGGACCAAATCGATTTTTTTATATGGTCGTAATTCAAAAACTAATCATTGTAAACACTTGAAATTTTCACCAAATGTTTATGTTAGTGTTATCTATATACAGTTAATATTAGTTATTACTATTATATAAGAATAACGATTTATCCTCAAACGAATTTAAATATTTGTTATTATTTAAAAAGTATAAGTCGTATAGATACTTGAAAATTTCACCAGTATTTAGATTGGCATTTCCTTTAAATGATTTAATTTTCAAAATATTTTGACTTTTTTCGAGCTATTTATAGACAACTGAAATTTTTGATTTTTCTGAGAATTTTTTTTTGTATTGTCGATAAAATTTTTTTGCCCATATAAAAATACTTGATAATTTAAAACAAAGTTCCTCATAAGTTATTCTTAAAGTGATTAAAAAATTATAAGAAAAAATAGACACAATTTTCTTTTATTAGCATTTTAAGTTCAAATATTGACAAAAATTCGTCAAAACCATGAATATTTGCAAATTATTTTGTAGGTATAATTCATAAAAATGTTTGTATAAGTAGTTAAGAGGTGAAAATTCAATACGAGATATTCCATAAGTTTAGCTTATAAATTATAATATTTATAAAAGAACTTAAATTCTGGTGTATTCAGGGCATTATAACATAAACCACCTTTTTCACCAACCATTCGAAATGATATCCTAGGCTGACAAATTATCTTCGTTCAGGATCGTTTTTCATATACAATGATATCTATCATTGGATTTAAATTTAACACTCCTGTAATATATAATAATGATCCATATTCCATAATATGGCACCTAATGTACAGTAAAGCGGTACCCACTTTTTTTAAAATTAAATATTAAACGTATTATGATTTGTAATTTTAAATAAAAATATATTAAAAAACAGTACTTAGCTTTATATTTTAAGTCACATAATAATAAATGTTATTTTATTTCGAGTAAATGCAAACACATTATAAACAAAGCAAATAGGTATAGAAGAAAGTATATTCTAAAACATATTATTGTTATAATATCTTTGTAATAGCCAATAGGTAATTACTATAAGAATAAATATAGTACCTAAATATTAAGTAATAAAAACAAAAATGAAAATAAATAATCATGACAAATTGACAAACGTCAACATCAATTTACATACTTAATTTTTTTTAAATTATTTTTCAAAATTAACTTTTCTTTAAACACGTCATTTGATAAATTTTTGAATTTCGTTACATAATTATAGATTATACTATATTGCATTAGTATTAGAATAATGTTTTAAAATTAATCGAATAAATACAAATGAAAATTTTTTAAACTGTCTTTTGTAAATATTATTAAAGGTTAAAGTGTACACACTACCCGTACACGGTACACGTCATTAACACTTGAAGTTCTTAAATTATCGATAAAACATTTGGAAATATAATATTTTTTCAGAGGATTTTTATTCCGTTTTTATAGTTATTTTAAATCTATAGTTTTAAATTTTCAAACAAATTTTACAATTAAAAGAGGTAATTCTGAAATAATTTTAATCAATTTTAAGTACCTAACTACTGTTAGTATTTTCAAGTGATATAATAGTCTGAAAACAAAAATACCATGTACCTATATTATATATGGTATATTACTATTATTACCAGGAAAAGTTTGAAACAAATCTAAAACTTTCTATATTTTATAACTTCTTCGTTTTTGTTAAATCTAAATTAAATACTTACTATTGCTTTAAAGGTAAAATATATACATAGTATACTTACTACCCATATAAATGTATAACTATTGACTAAACATACCTAAATGGTCAAATACAATGTCTATCATATTTTATTTATTTTTTCTAATCTAACCTTAATACTCAAATTATTATTATAATTACACACTTTCTTTAGTTATTATAAAAGTATAGAGTATAATGTATATGGGTAGTTAAAACTTTTAAAAAGCCATATAAAATAAGTAATTATAATAATTCAGTACATATTATAATTTTACTGAAAACAATGAACAATTCATATGGTTTTAAATTTTCTAAGCAATATGGTATAAAATAATATGGTTAACCTTAACATAATACACATTTTTACTAAATGAAATACTTTGTATAGGTACATCGTACATGAAAGGTGGTCACACTTGTCTGAACTGACCTCGCTACGGATCGACACTGCCGACTGCCTAGTGCTTAGTGCTAAGAAAAAACGACTATCTTTGTCAGATGTCAGTAGTTGGTCTCTCACGTGTATATTCAAAAAGTATCAAATTTTTGCAAAATGTATATTATTTATCAACATTTAAGTTGTAGTTATTAATTTAAACATTATAAGTTATAACTAACATGTTAACTTAAATAATTAAATAAACTGTAATAAATAAGTCAAGGTGTGAGGTTTTCGTAACAATATGTTGTTACTTGTTAGAATGCTGGATAACTATTATTTATTTATTTATTTTATTCTATACAATTTCGGGCTTTTGATCTTTTAGATTTTTCTGACTTCGTGGAAAAATGTATAGATCCCTTTATTGATTTTGATTACGGTTAACTACAGTAACAAGATGTTTAATATGTAATTGTTTAAAAATTTTAAATTGGTAAAAAAACTAAGTATGTGATGTGGAAATAGATAGATTTATAAGATTTATTATTATTGTATAAAAATAAGAAATAAATTATCCCTTATTATGTGTAAACGTCCTGTACAACCAGTACCTCAATACCTTGTAAAAATGACTTAGATTAATAATTTACATTATTTGTTATACATTTTTAGGTTAATAACAGTAATGTATTACCTATTATAATAAATAATACAACTGTATTAAGCTTACACTTACTTTATTGATCTAAATATCAGTGAATCAATTCAAAAACATTGCATGTTGCATGCAGTCTGCAGAATACAAAAAGTGGTAAAACCTAGAATGGTTTTTGGAAATAATAAGTATTATATCATAATTTATTCGTATTTCAATTCAAAATACCTAATTCAATTAATTTGTCGAATATTGTGTAGTTCGTACATTATGTTTTAAAAACATAATTTATTTTATTCATACAGAATAATTTAATCATTATTTTAAAGTTTTACGTGCTGGGACTGTCAATGAAATTCTACCATTTAACATGTGTTTAGGAACGTTGTACAACGAAAAAAACAAATGAGTAAGGGAAACGGTTTTCAAACGAAACGTCATCGATTTTGAGGGTATAATGATAATATAATATCAAAACGCTGTCTGTGCAATGATGATGGCGATTTATATCAGTATTTTATATTATAATATAGGTACAATTCCTAAAAGAGAACTCGACGGGCGACGGCGACGGCGGTGTCGATAACAGCAGCTGGCTCAGCCACCGGGCCTAGCTTTCCCCACCGCGCACGCGCATCGGCCGCCAACTGGTTGTCTGTTCTGTTCACTATGTTCACTGTTCACATTGTATTCGGCTTACTCACCAGTCCACTATAACAAGCCAGTGGTTACCAAAACACATATGCGTACGACGATGTAGCAGTAACCGGCCCTATCAATTGTGTCGTGTTTCGAAAACAAAATATTTCAAGCCAAGTCGCGTACCTATTGCAGCCGCTCATACATTATATTATATTAGTAGTTGATACAACGTCGTTGTTATTCGTTCGCTACGGACTTCGTTACGAGCACAAGCAGAGGGCGCACCAGTAGTGCGGGTCGATGCGACTACATTCTACGTAGCGATGGGGTCGTTTTGATAAAAAAAACCTACCGCAAGGGCATCCCAAAATATCAACCGTTGGAGAGAGTGACACAAACCCAATATAATATTCCCGTTAAAATAAAAGATATTAATATGATAGTCTGTGTTATGAAATTGCATAAAAACACATTAATTAATTGACAGTTTAGGTGAAACAAAAATATCAGTATTTTAACTAATAGTCTGCTATTCTACTGTGTTATGTAGATTTGGTAATTCAAAAAATATCCTAAACGTTTATCATGGTACCTACGATTTACCTACAAATATAAAAATAATTCTAACACTAATTATATTTTTAATCGCAGTAACCAAGGGTCCGAATTTAATTTTATTGAATATTAAATAATTATAATTTACATTTTGCCAATAATCTATGTATTTTAATACTAAATAATAAAATATATCAATTTGTTTTGACATCTAAAAATAAACAACAATACATTTTAAACTGACATATAAAAGATGAACATATTTTAAACATAATTATGAAGACTAACAAATCACAAAGCAGTAAGCGTACTATGTGGCTATGTTTATTTAACTTATAGTGATACTATGCGCAAGTAAATATTATAGGTACCACGAAAAGATTAGGTACATTAAATTTCCCAAAAAAAGTAAATGACAATTAAACAAATAAATTGTTCCAAAAATCATTAGGTACCTACTTTAAAAGTGTAAATGATAATGAAGAGCTGTTTAAGATTTTTGTATTATTGTTTATATTAATAATTACAGTTTAGTTGTTTTAGTAAAATCAAGTAACAAATAGTAGGTACCTACCTACCTATAAAATAAAAATATAGAAATTATTATTAGTACGTATTACACTTTTGTAATGTTATATTCTTAGAACTTAGTCAGTTAATAAGTCTTAACTGTCAGTGTTCTAAAAGTTTTGTTCGAAAATATAAATCAAATTTATAATTTGTATGATTTTTATTCGTATTAAAAAAAAATTACTGCTTTGCGGATGTTGAAAAAATGTACAAGTTTAGGCAAGTTCTGTGCAGCCGTTTTAATCAAGCTAACGTTTGCTTGTTGGTTTTAAAGTGTTAATTATTATTACCTATAGTCTTATTATTACACATCGTATTTTGAAAGATTTGAACACTAAAAAAGTCCATCACTATGCATGGATTTCTTATAATATTTGATATGTTATTTATTTGTATTAATAATAATATTATACTGCAGATGTAAAATAAAAACTATCTGCAGGATGACCAGGGTTATCAAGTAGTTAAACTTTTTTTACATAAAAATATTTTATCTTACGCCATACGGTCGGTGTGCGCAACACGTGTTGTCCGAAAAAAATCTGAGGTCAAAACATTAAAACGTGCAATCTCATTGATATACTTCACAAAATCATCATAGTATACCTAAACGCGTATAATTGTATATAATATACTATGAACGTTATACAGTTTTTGTCATTTAATGCATATACTTATACATTTTAATAGGCATACAGGAGTATCCCTAAATGTTAATAGTATTTCTAAATATGTATATATACCTTACGATAGATACCTAATCGTTTCCTTGTGGATTGTGATGTTCCTAAGTGTGTTTACTATAATATAAATAAATAAATACATACACTTTTTTTCACTGTCTCCCTTCATACCTCGCTTCATTCTATATGACACCTTCTATCCTTATTCGCCCGCGAAAAATCTAAGGTCGGATATACAGCAGTTGTATCATCAACTATCATGTATGACTGTGAGGGCCATTGGGTTTATGCAAACAGGTGGCCAAAATATAATAATATTACATATTATATAGTCATGCGGCATATCACGCTGTTTTGTTTAATAATATAATTATATAACCAATTGCACAAACTAAATTTTATTTTATTATTTTTTAAATTATAATACAAATTGTACCTAATTTATTATAATTATTTCATTGTCGTGTTTATAATTATAGCAGCTATACATCGCATGGACTAGTTTACGAAGTCATAAATTGTAAGACCTAACAAATAAAACATTTAGTACATGAACTCCAATAACTCCATACCTTTCGAATAAAATTATATCAGGTATTTTAGGTATTTATAAATCTATATTTATTTTATTGTCTGTCAAAATTTTTATATTTTTAAATGAAAATAGTGATAAAAAATGTGTGTTCAAACTTAAATATTGATTTTAAATTAAATCTACATTGTACTTGTAGTTGGTACATTAAGAAGATACATAGTTTTTTAATTTTCTCAAAATAGTTCCCTATATATATCTTAGTTTATACACCGCCAAATTCCGATATAATGCACTATGTAATAGTTAACCATAACTATTAAAACATTGAAATGTATCTCGATCTGTAATTATTATTTTGGACACAGTTACTCCATGCAATGTATATTATTATTAGTTATTACTATTATTATAAATAATAATGATAAAATACTAAAGTTTTAGTATGCTAGAATGTGAATGATGGGAGTTCGAAATTAGAAATACATTAACTGTCGCGGATAACCATTGAAAATTATTTTGAAGTTTCGTTCATACATCAAGTGAATAAAGAGTAAGAAAACATAATATATAATATATATAAACCATTTTAGATTCTGAGCGGAGCAATGAATGTATTGATTTCACAATGTTGTGTGTTTTTTTGTGTGTCTGTGTACACGAGAACGTGTCGAAAAAATGCTTCAATTTCAAACTATGGGGGTGGTTTCCGATGGAAAAATGAATCTAGTTGGTGCATTGGGAAGGTCATTTTTTGAATTTCCCAATAGTTTTCAAAAGTGCCGGGAAAAACCAAAAAAAAAAATTAAGGAAAACAGGAATTTTTACGCAAAACCAGTTTTCGACCAAACCGATTTTTTTATATGGTTGTAATTCAAAAACTAATCACTGTAAATACTTGAAATTTTCATGAAATATTTAAGTTAGTGTTATCTATATACAGTTAAATTTTCAAAAAATTTTGACTTATTTTGAGTTATTTATAGACCACTGAAATTTTCGATTTTTTTGAGAAATTTTTTTTAAAGTGTCGATAAAAATATGTCGGATGACCAAAAAGTTTTGAAAATTTAATACAAGGTTTCTTATGAGTTGTTTTTATTGTAGCTAAAAAAATTTAAAATCGTTATTTACAATTTTTTTATAAGCGTTTATAGTTCAAATTTTTACGAAATCTGTTAAAAACGCGAAAATTTGCAAGTAATTTTGAAGTCGAAAAATCATAAAATGTTTTGTGTTTATAACTAAGGATTAATAATACAACAATAAGTTTTCCATAAGTTTTCCTTCAGGTAGCTATAGAGAAAACTCGTAGCATCATTATAGGAAAAATTTTAAGTGCGTTTGAATTTTAAATTTTTAGGAAATCGCGTTACGATAACGATTTATCCTCAAACGATTTTAAATATTTGTTATTATTCAAAAAGTATAAGTCGTAGATACTGGAAAATTTCACCAGTTATTTAGATTGTCGTTTTATTTACGTGATTTAATTTTCAAAATATTTTGAATTTTTTCGAGCTATTTATAGACAACTGAAATTTTCAATTTTTCTGAAGTGTCGATAAAATTTTTTTGGCCCAATCAAAATACTTGAAAATTTAATACAAAGTTCCTCATAAGTTATTCTTATAGTGATTATACAATTATAAGAATACATTGGCACAATTTTTTTTATTAATATTTAAAGTTCAAATATTGATAAAAATTCGTCAAAACAATGAATATTTGCAAATCATTTTGTAGGTATAATTCATAAAAAAATTTTTTTAAGTATCTAAGAGTTGAAAATTCAATACGAGATTTTCCATAAGTTTGGCTTATTATAATATTATAAAAGAGCTTAAATTTTGACGTATTCAGGCCATTAAAACATAAACCACCTTTTTCACCAACCATTGGAAATTAAATCCTAGGCTGACAAATAATCTCCGTTCAGAATCGTTTTTTGTATTCAACGATACCTATCGCTGGATTCAAATTTAACACTCTTATACATTTAATAATGATCTATACGGCACCCAATATACAGCAGAGCGGTACCCACTTACCCACTTTTTTATATTATATTAGGTATCTAGTAATTTATTTATACAACATACATATTATATTATGTAATTATGTACCTATAATAAAAATTATATCATAAACCACATTCGAAATATATAAGTTTTGTCAAAATTAATTGTAAATTATAATCTTTGGCTGAAAAATCATCTCCGATTAGAATCGTTTTTCATATTACACAATGATACCTATTTATGTATTCAAATTGAACATACCTATTAATATATTGACCTAGGTACTCTATGTCCGAGGTCCATTTGATTACTACTGTATATCAGAGTGTTATCCATTTGTCCACCCTTTTTAATTTTACCTCTATATATCACATATAAGATTCAATTTCCTTTTCTAACCTAAACCAATTTTTGACTATCTATCATAAATAAAAAACACACATATCATAGTAAAAAACCTATACATTCATCGCTTCGCTTAGAATTTAATATAGGAAAAATGAAAATTTTTGATTAAAACTATAGTTAAAAATATCAAATTTATTTTATTTTGTTTTTTTGTGATACTTGATATTTAATTTTCACCCAACTATTATACCCATTGTTCTATTTTATACATAGCATAATTTTTGAAATATTTTAAATTTTCTTGTATATTGTACAGCAGAACATTACTCACTTATAACCACATTTTTTGTCGTTTCGTTTTCGAATAGTTGAATCATAATAATTTATAGTTTTTTTTTTTTTTTTAATTTTTTATTTAATGAAACTAATATTTACAATCTGTATATAAAAAAAATGCAATAGGTAAGTAATAAAAATAATACATTTTAAGTTTTAATAGAACTTTATAGCTTGATTGAAGGGGTGTTCAGTGACATTACTTTAGCATTTTATAGTTAAAATCTCATTAGATGAAAAAAAAAATAAACAAATTATGGTGATATGATATATGACACGTGGAAAGGTTACCTACTATACATAAAAGAAGAACAATGTTAAATTAATATTAATATTAAGTTGATATTTACTATAGGAAATATTAAAAAGGAATTAAAATCGAAACTTAAATCAAAATGTATTGAAAGACTAGAGGTCGCACCAATGTGCGGTTGAGCGACCTACGATATAACGTATACGTATTGATTTTGTCTTCAACTGTATAATTCGTTTTTCATGATTTTATTTTTATTTTTTTTTCAACGTTTAAACGTTTTATACATTTTACGATGTAAAATATATGTTTATTAATATTATTTGTGATCATAATAGCAATAACTAATAAGCAATAAGTGATGGAGTGAATGGGAATTATCACATTTTAATATTTGTCTTATTTAAACCTTTCATTATTTTAGAAAACAAAAATAGATAAAAAAGAAAATCGAACAAATAGCGCATATTCATTTTGAACTACATCCAGTGGTGGAAGTGGCGTAAAAAACTCTTATACTACTGTTATATTACTCCTATATTATACTTATACCTATAAGTGGAGGGATGGAAAATGTAAATTATAAAAAGTGGTGGAATCCCCATCCACCGTATCCCCTTCTCCCACTGACTACATCAGCTGAGTTTAGGTTATTTTTTAGTTTTTAAAACAACAATCTTAACTTCTAACCCCTATAACTTTGAAATTATAAATGTTTATCACCATAAAATAATTACTAAATGGTTAAGTGTTTATTTAATAAGTATTAATAAATACCTAGTATTTACAGACTGGTGATTTACCAATTAAAATTCATTTTAACCTTTTAATATGCTTTTTTTTAAGTATGCTTAAAGACAAAATACTTTTAAATACTTAGAGTTCTGTATGCCAATATATTTACTTTTGGTAAAATATTTTGTTGAAAATAAAACAAATATGTAGACAGTAATACGGTACATTTAATGTAAAATTTGAAACTCATTTGACACGAATTATTTTAATTATTTTGAAAAAATAAATTCTTAAATATTCTTGTATTATACATTATAATATTAAGTTTATTACTTTTAATATGTAGGTATGTTGGCTATTAATTATTTCTAAAGTAAGCATGTTGAATTATGAACGCCTAAATGAATACTACATAAATTACAGTATAATAAATTTGCCGTGATGTAAATAATAATACACGGCAGTTAAAGTAAATTTATACTAAAAAGGTAATACCTATCTAAGAGTATTTTTTCAATTTTTAAAATGTTTATTATTAAGAAAACTTAAAATGGTAATTATTTAATGGTCTGTATCAAAATAAAAAATTATATAACCTCCGATATATTCTTAGATTCTGAACGGAGTGAAGAATGTATTGATTTTACAATGATGTGTGTTTTTTTTTTTTTTTTTTGTGTCTGTCACCACGTTTTGGAGCAGTAAAAGTGCTCCGATTTTAAAAAGTGGACCCTTTTTCGGATAGGAAAGTGAATGTAGTTTGTACTTTGGGGGGTCAAAAGTAAAAAATTTCCAATAGTTTTCAAAAGCGCCGGGAAAAACCAAAAAAAAAATGACGGAAA
>VUJU01002491.1:0-20498 GCA_009835225.1 Aphis craccivora
TATATAATGTGTATAGTATGTACGAACCAATATGAAAAAAAGACGATTCGTCATCCTAAATAAAACGATAAAATTAATGTACTAATAAGGTAATTTGTTCCAGTGACTTTTGTGTTTTCTTAGACAGGAAATTTTTCTTTTATAATATATAATTTTTGAAATTGAAAAAAATTGTTTCACTATTAAATCATATTTTTATACTTTTAGGAAATAATATTATATACAGGTTATAATATTATATGGCTACAAGTTTACAAGTATAATTATTATTACAACAAAACGAAATACTTAAATAAATTGTAGATGTTTAAAAGCATAAATGCATCTACTTGAAACCTGTTAACTAACAAATAAAATCATCTAAATAATATATTCAACTATATTAAACGTGTTAAAGATACTGCTTCCGAGAGGTTATGTTAATATAATATTATAGATAGATCTATCGCGTAATTCGCCGAAAATATTCAGTATATAATATTTTGAATAATCGAATGAGTGGGAAAACATGGTAAACGAGATATTTTTTAATTTAAAGTAGCTCTTAAGTTAACATTTTGTAATTAATTTCAAATTATTTTTTAACTTCAGATGAACGTTTCCACATGAAATTATACTACTCTTCAAATCACTTTAGATTAATGCATTTCTAAAACATTATGATTAAATGGGCGTTCCGAATAAAAAAATAATGATGATAATAATAATAACGTGAGATTATTAACTATTTTTAACTATTATTTTTTGTAAAACATAAATGAGAAAGATATACATGGTTTTAAAAAAACCAACAAACTATATTAATATTTAAAATTTCAGTAACCCGATGAAAATTCTTTTTAAACCTTAAATTAAAAAAGAAACAAAGTTTGAATTACTTTGAAATGTTAACGAGAATGAATTTAAAACACATACTTAGATACCATAAAAATTACGCTTTATATAGGTTCAATTTTACATGTCAAATGGTTTTTTTTTTTCACCATCAACATATAATTAAACATATAATTTAATGAATAATATTATTAAATTACTCCAACTCGTGTGTTACTAAAAATATAACTCTGATGCCAGTTTTGTGCAAAAGGTCGACTTTTTGTGTATAGAAGATTATTGCATAAACCATAATAATATAATAACATTTGAAAAAATACCTACATTAAGTTATGAGTACACTAACCCCATCAGTACTCTGTAATGCAAATTGTCACTATATTAATTGCTTATTAATTTTCGTGTTGAGCGTATTATAATATGGTGGTTATACCTAGTTTCATTAATGTATAGTGTATACCTACAGTTTTGTTACGAAGTATCGTCCGGTTGAACATAAAAATAATAATGCCTAAATAATAAATACGTTAACATTGTACAACAATAAAAATAATTTATTTATGATGATGTAAACAGATTTCCAGACAAATTATTTCCGAAGCCCGGGAAACGGGATTTAATTTGTGCATAGGTACTATCAAAATGATAATTATCTTATAATGGTAATATACTTACAAATTGATATCAAATTTAAAATTCGATAATTCGGTAGTATAGTAATATATTATAATATAGTCAATTAGTCAATATATATCTTTTATAATAATATCGTTCATCAGTAGATAATAACTAATAAGTAATAATTAATATTTAGTGTTGAATACGTGTGATCTCGCAAAAATTCGATAATTTTATTATATTTTGTTGTCTTCTAACCGACGTAATGCGCATACCTACTATTTTACGGTCACCGCTGCACGTTGTAATATCATACCTATTATACAGTTGCAGCAATATATTTAGTCGCGGCCTTAATGAGCCTCGTTTAGGACGGACCGTTTGAAACGGAATCGTTTTGAAAATTATATTTTATTGAAACCGTTTTACACTGCACACATAGAATAATATACGAGCTACAGAACGGCCATAACAATATACGCGAGTATGTACGACGTTTAGAAAGATAATTATTATTGTTGTTATGGAGCGTCGAAACTGTTTTGGTGCTAGTAAAACTTGGCAGCGGAATAAACGGTTATAATAATATTATATTGTACTCGTACACAACGAGGACGGTCTAGTTGTTTTCATTTTATTTTGTATTCCTTTATTAAATTGATCGAACAAAACGAAATTAACGTAGGCAAAACATTATTTTTTTATATTAATAATAACAAATTTAACCCAAAAAGTTTTTCGAAACAAGTGAAATTGATAGATATTAAAGTTTAAAGGTTTTTTTGCTATGACAATTTTATTAATTTCATTGACGCAGTAAACCACAAAAAATATTGAAATTGTATTATTTATTTAGTGCGCACAACGAAGTACAAATAAGCTATTATTGGAAATATATTTAGGTACCATAATAAAATGTCAAGAAAACCCCTATATTATTATTATACGTCATACTACCAGTAAAATATTATTAAACTCTAAAAAATATAATGTATTTGATTGAAAGCGAAAATAGATTTTATTTTAATGTATTAAACAAAGTTTTTCGATTAATTTTGTAACGCGTGGAAAAATCACTAGTCGTTAAGTTTATATTATGCACTTTAAATCGGAACACTAAACAGTAAGCCAAATATTGCAATCAATTTTAAATCTTAAAATTTCAACTATACATATTACAATTATATATATATAGTTAATTTAAATTGTATGGCTTACTATAATTATCAAAGTTGACTTTTAACTGTTGAACTCGTCAATTTCCACTAAATTTGTACGGTCCTGTTGTAATTCTCACATACACACAAACTGTATAATATAATCCGAGTATATAAGAGTGATTCGTTTCAACAATATATCCATAAAGTACCATAATGAATCACCATTCACTTACAAGTATAATGTATTATTAAAGATTTTCTAAGGAGCGCGAGAATAGAACCGTATATATATATACACAGTAAGTTCAAACAAAAAAACAAATATAACTGTTATAATTAAAATTAAGAAGTAAAAATGTGCACAGAACATATTAATACTACTTAGTTTAGTTCGGAGTATTAATATTTTTAGTATTATTATTCTATATCGAATTCGTGTAACTTCATTACCCTATCAAGATATCATCGCTGCAATATTTGACTATCTATTTGCAATAGGTACTATATATTTTATATATAATATATACATCAATATCATATTATAATATTTTACGTTGGATTGTATTAATGTTTAAAATAAATATAATTTGAATGAGAAAGTTATCTCGTAGAAATGTGTAATTCTGCTAAACTTTAAAGTTTAAACAATTATTATTAATAACAACATTGATTATATATACTATATAATAATTATAATCAATGGTAACAATCATAAACTATTTGCTGGATATCAAAAAAAACACAGGATTTTATTTCAAATTTAGATTATTAAAAACACCTATATAATGAATGTTTAAAAACGAAATAGCGTCGAATAATCACTACCGTACAAAACAAGGTTTATTCAATTATTTTAAAATGTTTTAAACTTATCGAAATATCATAACGAGTGCAGTTCACGTTAAACAAATCTTTCCTTAAAAGTATATTATTTACTTTTATCGTATTTATACCTATAGATATTGCACTTGGATCGATAATAAACTAAATTGCACGTATATTATCTATAAAGTCTGGAATGGCTCGTAAATGGAACTAATATGAAGTCTGCAAGAACACTCAGCTACAGACTCCTGGGCTAGGAGTGTATATTTACATCGGAGAAGGGGACTAACGCTCAGCACGTATGATACGACATCGTGTCACCGCGTGAGAACGG
This sequence comes from Aphis craccivora, assembly GCA_009835225.1. Classification (NCBI taxonomy): domain Eukaryota; kingdom Metazoa; phylum Arthropoda; class Insecta; order Hemiptera; family Aphididae; genus Aphis; species Aphis craccivora. Next base: position 3,772 of record VUJU01002491.1, read on the forward strand.
AAGGATAAAATAGAACGTTGGGCAAAAAATATCATATACGTTATGTATGTGTATATTGGAATAAATACAACTAACGTCCGTCGACCAGACATCTAAATCAAACTCGGCGACCGATGTTTGACGTTTCTTTACTTATTATTATTATTTGTTTCGTCTCTACCTATAAATATTATTATTACGTGTACTGCAGGAAGGGAATGTCTCCGTCAAGTTGCCACCGCCACCGCCGTGGTTCAGACTTGTGGAATACCGCCAAAGGATCGTGACACAAGCCACTTTAAATATTAACAGCACAAAGTATAATTATTAACCTATATTGTTCTAACAGACAATTGGTTAAGCCGATGTACAAAAATAGCATCGCTTATTCGCTCAAAAAATATTGTTACAATTCTATGACAGATAATATTCAAAAATATTTTTGTTTTGTTTTATTTCGTGTTAATGGGTAAATATTTAAATATAATATCAGCTGTATTTTATGGTCCTAAGTCGTAGTCCGTGATTATCAACGAAGATCTTTCAAACGTGTTTTTATAATTCATCTTTAAAACAATAACAGGTGGTTGTCAGTAAAACGCAAGCCGTTTAGAAAATATATTTTTAATCAAAATATTTATAACACTATATAATAATATCTATGCTGTGATATTATATATTGCTTACTAAGATACCTAGTATACTTATCAAGTAGGTAAGTATTAAAATATTAATTTTAAGATTTTATATTTTAAAATACAAAATACTAAAAATAAAAACATATGTAGGTACACTTTATATTAAAGTCTATGGATATGATTTTTAACAAAATTTGATTCAACTTAATTTCAAAAATATTTTATCATCAGACAGAAATATTTATATTCCAAAGAAATTTACCTGTTTAATTTCAAGAATTTTTGCAGACAAGTAACTAAGTAATAAGTAATTACAAATGTTTAAAATATATTTTCGAATGTTGAAATAGCTATTGGAGTACAATAAATAAAACACTGCTTTATTCATATATTTAAAAACGTACTTGTCTGCAGAATATTTTTAAAGTATTTTGAACAAGTATAATATTATTATTATATAGATCCGACGACGATCAATCGGTGTTGTCATTTTTTTTTATTATTATTATAAATTTGTACTGCTGACGAACCCGCGCATAGTCGGTCTAGACAAAAGTCAAAATAACAATTATTCGGTGACAACAATAAATTATATCACGACGATGATTTTTTAGTTTATAATATTATTGTAATATTATTATGCCATCCGTAAAATACTTCGTGATTTCCGCGTAATTTTTTTCCCAATCTAAACTAGACAGGACGTACATCGTTTGACTGTTTTGCGACATTAACGTCCGCGCGGTAGTAAAATACAGTCATAACAAACAACTACGCATATCTAACGTCTCCGTTATTAATACGTATAAGTAAGCTGCGTATTATATATATATATGCGCTCAACGGTTTCCATATAAAACATTATACAACAATAAAATCACGAAAGTGCTTGGCGTATATCGCATGAAATATGGTTTGTATTCGAAATCGTTTCTTTTTGCGAGGGATATCGCAATGACCGCTATATACAATAAGACCCATTCATTATATAATAATAAAATAAAAATAATATTCGAATACGATAGACAAAATATTAACACGGTTTAGGTGTCGTTTCTGCTACGCAGCACGGCGTCCATAAAAAAGTTCGTGTATTAGTGTATATTACATGTTATACATATTTATATTGTGTGTGTGTGTATGTTCGAGATTTTTTTCAGAAATGAATAACAGCTTACTATTAAAAAAAAGTTTTCTCGTCACGTAGTTTATAAATTCTTAATGTTCCTAAGGACACGATAAAGCAAACGTGTACTGTGTACATTTCATATAAAATTAAAAGCCACTCGGTATACCAGCTAAAATTAAATTGTCTAGTTCGAAACTAACGATATTCAATTATTTATGTACCTACCTACTTCACGATGTGTATCCATTCGATCCATAAAGCACAATTCAAAGTGGTTAGTGTCTAGAGTACTAGAGTCTAGACGTTTAGTTTACAAGTTAAAATATAAACTCTGCGGGAAATTTATATTCATAGAAAAGAGGTCGCGATCACGTTTCGTTAATATAATTTGAATATATATAATATTTAATATAAGTCCATAAATACAATTAATATATGCGTCTATACACTATAATAATATAATCCATAAAAATTTCAAATTAAGATTATTCAACTAAACTATTAAAAATGTTTGTTAGCATTCAAAAGGGTAAAAACAAATTTAAATGATGATAAAAAAACATAAGAGTATAATTTTTGTAATTTAAATGTAATAAAAATAATATGTCTTCAAATATTATATAGCAAAATATTTATTATTTTAAAAATTATGATATGATTTTTAAATTAAATCCCTTGTACATAGCCATAAGCAAAAAATAAATAATACTTTACCAATTACATTACATGAATTGAATTATGATTTACATAAATCTAAATGTATGTTATTATTTATTAGTTGTTACTGTAAATAGAATGCCGATTATCCGATTATAGTTACTTACCTACCTTCAGCTGCGAAATGTATGATGTTCGACAGTCGTTAATATAATCCCAATGATTACCTTAGTAATATTAATTTATGACCATTAAAATAATTTATGTGTATACAATACAATATGTGTTATTATGAAATTGTAATTGTAATGTTTAATTGTTTAATATATTTTTTAATTGGTTTTTTAATTTATTTTTACAAACTCTTCTCGTTTGTATAATAATATATACCATTATATTAGGTGTTTATTTATATGGCGGATTACGGTAAAATAACTGCACGCACTCATACACTTAGTATAGTACCCGATTACCGTGGACTCCACCACCAGTCTTAAAACAATTAGCGAAAATAATTATTTAGTTAAAATTATCAAATTATTTACGATACATTTTATTAGTTGTATCTACCTATGTAATGAAACATGTATTATTATATTATTATAATAAATACTTTACGCACGTGGATAGCTGTGTATTACAAACGATAAATTATCAGTATTAACTACACAGGTATTTTCCATAATACTACTTACATAAAGTATAGTAATCAACACTCTACGTTGTAGTATGTTTTAAGTGCGTCGTAGTATTGGTCCAATTTTTAAAAACGACGAAGTTAGAAACTATCATAACAAAAAGTGAAAATAAATAAAATATTTGCCTATATTATAATTATATAATATTGTACATATAAATGTAGTATACATTTATTTATTAAGAGTTAACGGACGTATGCATGTATATTTATATATATATAGATAGTCGACTATACACATATAGTCGATAGCCCTTTGGATAAAAAATATGCAATTGTTGTAGGTATACAAGTATACGTCTTACAATACAACACAACAATAAAACATATCATTTAGACAATATACGATTCAAATGTAAAATACAATTATTAAAAAGGTGGAGGAAGAGTACCGTTGTCAATGAACAAAACGCGCTTGCAGACGAGTATATTCATCATATTATTGTTTATAGCGGATATTGAAGTGATAAATGAAAGAAAATAATATCTGACTGGTTGCTGGAGTAACTAAGAACTTTAAAATGTTTTAAATGCTATAAGATGGTAGGTGAATCGGTTTTATCAGATAAGATATTGTTATTTAAGAACTTGCAGAGATTTAGCGCACGTCTGCTTTCAGGTAGGGATTCCAAACCAAGTCGTTAAGTTACTGGATTATAGCCATTCTGTGCATGGGTGATACACTTTAGACTAACATTTCAAGTTTAAATTTGAAAGGAGTCTCTAACTGTATGAAGATCAGAAGATTCCATACAACATTATCATACCCCAAGGTACTACGATCCAATATATATATAACAATAATGTATAACACGCGTATGAGTATAGGTATATTATATTTATGATTTATGAACTATATATATATAATGTAATAGGTTATATGTACATAATATGCAAAGATGCAGGGTAGTTTTTTTATCCCTAAACAAATATTTTGTCGATTATTCAATGTTTTTTTTTTTTTTTTTTATTAAAAATTTTTATTTTAGCAATAATTATTAGCTCTTTATTATAAATCTACCTCAATGATTACAATATTGAATGTTATATTGGAAACATTATTTTTATGCCTACATTACTATTTAAAAATATTACCTACAAAACAAAATTTAAAAAAAAAAATTATATTTTTTTGATCTCTATATGGTTTTAAATTTTAACTTAACTTTCGTAATGATATATATAGAATGGCGCAGAAATACTTAACGAAATAGTTGGTACACTTATCTGCTCATTAGTGCCTACTTAAAATACATAGTTTTATGTATAATTAACTATACTGTCTACTGTTAAATCCTCAAAAAGATATTTTATAACGGTATACAAAAAATATGTTACCGGCTTTAAAAACTTAACTATTTAATTTTCTTTTCAACACACAAGTTTGCAAAGAAAATTAGTGATCTATAGTGATAGAAATCGATTTCAAGTATATTACGAAAAAAAATGTAATATCAATGGAAAATTCATGTACAATAAACATATATAGGAACCTAATACTTAACATTCTACATTATCTATAGAATTATGTTATATAATATATATATATAGGTATAATATATATTTCAATTGACCAATATTATTGTCTGCCCATTTAATTATGGTGTGAAGGTGGTCCCGTGAACTTTATTATAAATACTTACATACGTTAAAGCACTATATAAACCTATGTAACTTTGTGGCTAGATCAGTCATTATTACTATATATATGGATTTGAGTATAAATAAACTCGTCGACGGCGCCCTCGTGACTTGTACACAACCCTCCGCTGTCTGGTGGACAAAATTAATGAAGACAGTTTTTTATTATTATTTTTATTTCATTTCTATATCATCATCATGTATCGTCAAATCCCTTATTTCAAACAAACGCGTTATATATAATTTAGGTATATAAATCGAAGAAAACCAAAAGAAATATACCTTTGACTAATCTACCATGTGATGACGGTGTATATAATAAAACATTGTAACTAATAATTTACTCCATACGTGCAACGTATGTCCGAATGTCTTGTTTGTCTATACTAAACACACACACACGCAAGAAAACAGTTCAAACGTCGACGTGAATGGCCGCAACCCGTTTTTACTCGGTACATTTACCGATAACGGTTAGAATATACACGAGACGCGACGCACTCGATCAAACACTATTCCCGACCGTATTATTATTATTTATTTATTTATTAATACTATAATAACAATATGAGGTACTTCACGTAAAATTCTTTTTAAACACCAAACGATGTAAAATTATTATTATTATTTTTATCATTACTATAATATATCAGAAATCATGAAATGGCGGTTCGCAAACTACATGCAAACCGTAGACGAGCTTTATCTGACTCGCAGAAATGAAATATATTTTTTAAATTATTATTATTATTATTATTATTTTATGGTAAATTAAATGAGGATTTCATTAATTTTCATTTCAATTTTTCATTTGCCTTAGTCTCTTTAGATTAATAAGCAGATTAAATTTTGATAGCCCCGAATACTTCCTGAATTCCTTAGGCGACCAAACATAATATTAATTGGTAATCCTTAATATATATATATATTAGTATTGTTAACTGTTGTCGACGTTACTATAATTTTTATAGTGCCTGCATTATTATAATCCCATTAAACGTATTTTTATATATATTTTGTTTATTATCCCGTGTTTATATTAGATTGGATTTTATATCATTTTTTTTTCGTACAATACATTGTTTTTGTATTGTAGGTAGTGTTTTGAACACTTTAACTGACTGTGTAACATTTTAAATAAAGTATCTAAGTGAACATGAGAAGTTGTATAGTCCAAATAAATAAATAATGGGACTATTTTCAATTACATTTAAGTAGAGTGAGATAATTATGTGTGTACTGTTTTATATCCTTAGGTTAACGAATAAATCTCTTTTGTACAAAATTAATACAATTAAAACAACCATTGTAAATTATCAGTAATTTAAATAAATTACAAACACTATAATATGCGTATAATATACCGTTTGCGTGAAACACTATAATATTATTAAGATATACGCAGTATATTACATATAAAACACATATAAGTGAATAACGTTTATGAGGTGAAATAAAAACAAATTTCAAAGTTAGTATGATGTATGGATAAAAGTTGTGATTTATTCCACTCTGTTTGCAAAACTTCGATGGTTTACTTAATGTAATTATATAATGGAGACAAGTATAAAAAATTTAAAATATCGAAAGTCAAGTACGAACACTTTTACATATAGTTATAAAACAATAAAAGATTAAATAACTTACATAAAACAAATATAATATGAAGATATAAATAATAAAAGTTAAAATTATGATTATAAAAATAATCTATAGTTCAGAATAGTGTCAAACAATGTTTACAAGTATAAAATATATTATGTGTTTACTTGTATTTATACATACATATACACTATATTTAAGTCATTTAACTATAATAATATTCTTTATATAATATTTTTTCGAAGTAAAAAAATAGTATCAATACATTAATTTAAATTAATGTAAAATTCTAGACTATTTTATTGTAATTTTATTTCAATAACGTTTTTGTTATGAATTAAATACTATAGGTATTATTATTTTATATTAATTAATTGATCTGTTTAAAGCTTCTTTTTTTTCAAAGAGTTGATTTTGCTTTATTATATTGAAATTAATGTTTATGTCAAGATAAATGCTATACCTAATTTAAAATAATATAATATCAATAATTATATATATTTAAGTAATTTTTGAAACGTTAAAAAACTTTTAAAATAAAGAACTTGAAAATTCTAGAATACAAAATTAAATGAAAATTACTATAATTAGTAATTTTCAATATAATATACTACAATATTATATTTTAATTGTAAATTTTTTACAAAAATAAAAATTTAATTGCCGTAATTATTATAAATTATAGGATAATAGATAAACATACAATAATAATTAATATGCCATTTTAACGTTTAACTTCCATTATTATATTATGATTATTGTGTTAACTACTACGTATATTAAACTGGTAAATGTTACATTATGTAACAGATGTTCCCATTTTAAATAATTTTAAGCACAATAATTTAAATAAACTAAATTAATAAATGTAAGCTAATAACAATATGATGAATAAATAGTTTATGAAAATAAATTTCTATTGAAAAATCAAGACAAGCTATAAAAATATTTTCTTTGAAAAAATGCATGAGTTTAGTCTAAATAACGGACAACTTTTAAAGGGTCGTAAACGAGTGAAAGTTTGTTATAGGATACCATAACCAGATTTCGATATTAAAAATGGCAAATAATATTTGTGATGATACTAAATTTTAAACCGCCCCTAAAGTATTAAATTGTTAAAAACTTTGTAAAATAGTTAGACATTTCAAAGAATTCGAATAAATAAAATTTGTGGTCATATTTTGTATGATGAAACTATTCGAGTTTTATCTGTGTACAATTGATTATGAGTATTAAAAGTCGTTTTTAACATGTTGACATTTTGTTTGAAATATGTTTTATGAAATGTATACAATATGTATTATGTATACGTCACTAAATTTAAGTACACTGAATTAATTTAAACTTGTTTAAGACAACAAATGTGCACAGTAATAAACTTTGAATCATTACTATCTTTTATTTAACTATTATTTTATAGTTTTATACTATCAAAATTTGTTTCAAAAACACTAATATTAACGGGTTTCAGAATATCATTATGCCAAATAAATAAATATGAATTCAGTCATTTCATTTATATTAATTAATTACTAGTTATTTGTAATTAGTATGAATATTCACAGTACATCTTATACATGAGCTTTTCTTTTTTTAAATTTCGTACGACTATATTATTTATGTTGACCGTATTTATAAAGTGTTATTCTTTTGACAGTGAACAGTGAACACTCATTATTTCGAAATGTATTAAAGTTTTTGAAAGACATTTTTTTCTTTCATAATTTGAAGTTATTACAAAAAAACATTTTTTTATTAAAAATTATATTTTTAAAAATAATATCATTGTAAACATTGAAAAGTTTTACTTTTTGAATGACAATATACATCATTATTAGTTTAATATTGGGGAACGTCAAAGTTCCTCCTGTGGAAGGATTCACCATTTTGTAAAACGTGTCTTTTTTTTCTATATAGACTAGGTATCATACTATCATATATCTATGTATTTGTTCAATATACAAGATAAGTATCTGTTAACACGTAAATATAAGTAAAGTTTTACTTTATAATAAATTTTGGAATTAAAAAATGTATACATACATAAAATATATAATATTATAGCACTATAATATAATATAATAAACTATGATTGATATTCTACATTTATTATTACCTTAAACGACGATTATAACATCAATAAACAGCGGCTTTTAATAACATCAAATTATACGTATATTAGTTTATGAAGTAAACTTAAAACAAGACTTTTAATGTATACAAATTGTGTCAGTATTATAACATTTATAACCTTTCAAGCTAAATAAATACAATTTAACTTCCAATATAAAAGACATAAATATTAAAAATTAAACAAAATCAGATATACATGCTTATATGTGTGTGTGTATATATATATATTGAACATATTTTGAAGATTAAGTTTAAATATATTTCTGTTTAATCAATAAATTTAATGTACCCATTATTGGTTATTAAAATATATTAATTAACAGTGAAATGGTATTAAAATTAATTTCGACATTCTATAAGCTAATAAATACTAATAAAATATTTAAAACTTTAAAAGTTTTGTTTTAGAAAGATTAAAAGAAAAAAAAATTACCAACCCTAAAGGATAATTAATTATTTTAATATAATAAATAAAACCACCCAAATTACAATTCTGGGTTTTCTATTGAAATACAAATGTAAACATAGTATTTTATATTGTTATAAATATTTTCAATTTTTAACTACGAGATACAATACAAGTTTGTTCCGTTTGATTGGATATTATACACGAGTAATACGAAAAAACTCGGGAAATGTTCACAGCCTCAGTCGACTGTTCTCTATAGACACAAAAGAATTGTGTTTTGTCGCAAAAGAAGAATAGAATCTACGACATCGTCGTAAAAGTTCCGGCCAGAGTCCAAAAATGAAATTCCATATTTCCATCGTATATATAATAATAATATGATGTTATGCATGTAACACAGGTCAAATATAATAATATTAAATTATAAATTCAATAATATTGTTTGTACACTACATATAATATTATGGCACGTATATAAATATGTATACAAGTTTTCCAAACCATAATGATTGAAAATCGGTAAACTTTTATGTAGGTAATGATAACATATTATGCGAAACGTGCCGCTTCAATGTTATTATACGCTAATAAACGATGTGCAAAACTCTCGAAAAATACACCGATTACGGTTTTATCGGAGGCGTGTGGCATTCGTAGACATTCCTCGACATATTCCTTCTCTCACTATAATTAAAGTCATCGTGACACGGTCGCATGGGCGCGTACTATCTATTTTTATTCGTATTATATTTAATGTATTAATATGTAAAGAAGAAAAAAAATGATACACGCGCTTCTATTTTTAAGAAAAACTAAAATAGTGTGACAACTGCACGACGGTGGCGAACGAATTGATTATGAATTCCGTTCGAATACTCGAAAACGACTATAGCTCGCTTGTATTTTAGTTTATACGCGATGTTGAACGCTTAACAAATCAAAGCAGCCATTAGCCGCAGTCATCGACTTTTATCCGTCACGTATGCTTTAGACGTATAGCTAAATCAAACATTAAACCAATTTAATATTTTAGAATGAATTTCATCGAGTTAGGGTAACAGCAGTTAAATGCTTATGGGTATATTGACATTTATATTATTTTTTATAGCGAAGAATTTGGTTTTAATACGTTTTTACGAAATATTACGCGTCAGCGTGTTTATTAAGTAGGTAGACCGCTCGACTAATTCGAGATGACAATTTAAGCCCTGTTATATTATACAGCATTCATTATATATTAATGTTACGCATGCAATTGACATACACAAAAATATATGTAACGAAAAAATAAAAACATTTTATATACCATTAAAATTGTCAATACTTTTTGTCGAATAATGAATTTAAGCCGTTAAAATAATTACTAAACACAAGAATTATATATACTAAATTAAACATGTTTTTAAATTATGATTCAAACATAATATAATTGTAATTATTTTATACTTTCACTAATTAAAATTGTTAACAAAATGCATCACATACACATACTTAATTAATCATATGTATTCAGTTTGGGAGTTCAATTGCAAGAAATGATTCATAAGATAAAAACGAATAATATGAATAAACATAATTTAAAAATAATAAAATATTTGCTCAAACTTAACTCCAATGTTCCATAAAAGTGTTTGTATACTTACAACAAGTTATCAACCGCGTTCAATGAGATATTTCGTTTTTCATAAAAATATCATAATATTTTTTCGTTTACATTTGTGTTCACATAATAACGATTGTTTTCTTAACGACAAAAATAATGGTGCCTTTGGCCTTTTCAGTTATTTTTAAATTATATTTATTCTCATTTGGAAAATGTGCTCAAATTTCGCGACTGTGGCTTTACAGTTAATTCCCGAACACGAATCATTAAGACTGCATACCCGGTTTTTTTTACAGACCAAAGACGGAACCCGCGCGATTTCGCTGTAGGTAGTGAAATATAATTTTAGACATTATTAAACGATTTCCACACACAATCGTTCGCGCCAACCGTGCCAAATATTCAAAACTATATTACACGCTAAATTGTCGGCCCATTCAGCAACATAAAATTAATTATTATTACACAGATCAAAGTAATTTATTTGTGATTCGTTTATATGTTATAAAATCTACCGCGCTGCAACATCAGTTGCGCCTACGGCCGTTTTTAAATGCACAACGTTAAATAATATTTGTCACCTTCTCATACGCGTATCAATACTCAATAGTAGTCATTGTACCGTACGCAGTAATCGTATCATTCGCATTATGTAGCAATATGATGTATAATAATACATAATATTATTTAAGTAACAAAAAAAAAAAAAATCGAATTTCTCCACGCCTATATCACAGGTATCGTATTAATTTTAGGTTGTGATTGCTTGTCAAAATATATGAGTATTATTGGCGGAATGCAATATCGAAACCAAAATACCTATACCAGAAAATCAATTAAAAGTTCTACGTAGGCAATATACAAGTACTGAAGAACCTGCGACTGTGACGGCGTCGGCCGAGAAAATGTATACACGTCAAAATGGACACTGTTACCTATTTATTAGATTGCGTTTCGTATTGCCGAGATATTTGTTCGTTATAGGTATATAACGTGCACTCAAATGTAAATGAATAATATTAAAGTAGATGCCTGCCCGGTTATATCCACCAGGACATTGTGTTATAAATCGAGGTTAATGTATTAACTATTAATAGTTTTCCGAATGGAATCTGAATTACGCCCAACGTCATCTATAATATAATAATATTTTTACGGCCATTTTAAATCCGCTATTTGTTCACGATCGAAATGAAAAATGAATAAAACCGCCTTCGACTGATTTCATAATATTGTGCTATAAATCATCATTATTATCGACACTACTGTTGGGTTCAAGATTTTTATGTCCATCGTAATTTGTCTGAGAACATGATGTATAATAGCGATCGTCTGCGAGGGATGGGCGCTTTTTTCAATATTTGGAAGTTAAAAAAGTGCGTAAGTACGATCTAGCAAATTTTTTTTTTATTTTTCGTACAGAATAATCGTAAGACTAATCGACTCATCAAATACATCCACTTATCGAAAGAAATTTATTTTTTCCTCAACATCAGTATACACTATAAACTAGCTGATACATTTGACGTAAGATACTACCTAATTGTTAATAATTAAAATTTTAGAAAAAAACATTTTTACTAGTTTTTTTCCGTTATTGTTTTTTAAGCTGTTTGGTTTTTTGATAATAATATGCTCTTTCAATTTTTCATTTCAAAATAAAATATGGTAAGAACTTTAATACATAAAAATCAAATTTTAGACAAGTAGTTTATAAGTTAAGAATTAAAAGTATTAAAATTTAAGATGAGCGGAACAAAGTAATATTATAATTGAGGTGCCCTACAAATTGATAGTTTACTACTCATACAAATTAAATACTTTCAAATATTTAATTACTTCTCCGGAATTTGATTTTAAATCATTTTGAAATCAAAATGATTCGAATACTTCGAATTATATTCTGCTTTGAAATATAAAATTAAATATGTATATTTTTTTATTGATCTTTAATACTACTCGCCAGCAAGGGCCATTAGTTACAGTGTCTAAATTTTACTATATTAACAGTTATTTAAAGTTTTTACTTTGTTATGTTTTTACTTTCATTTTACACTTCGATTATATTTTTTCACTTAAATTTAATAATTTTAATAGTTTTATAATTTTCTTGTTTCGGTCCGAGTTCGTTCCTAGAAGTGTGTCTAAAGTTTCAGTTACGTTGTGGCTTATTTGCTCTGTACCGTTGACATTCTGTTAAGATATGTTTAATCGTGAGTTGTGAACCACGTACTTCACAAATTGGGTTAGGTTTGACATGAGATATCCATGCGTTTTTCTTGAGTCTCCAATTCTTAGCCAATTTATGATGGTTTCATTGTTTCTAGTAAGATTAAAGTTTTCCCATCTAAAGGTTGCTCTCTTGATCTGATTAAGTTTTGTGTTCTGGCTATTCCAGAATATAAGCCATTTTCTCTAATGTGTGTTTTCGAGGGAATTTTTTAAATCATCAGAAAAGATTAGGTCTAGTACAGTTGTGTTAAATAGATTTGTTATACTTCAAAAGAGTAAAATACTTAAAAAAAAAAAATTATAACAATAAAAGATAGGAAATTAGTAAAATATATTTCCAAAAAATGTTGTTTTGCAACGATTTTAAATTATGTAAAATAAATATCTTCAGAACGTTAGTTTTTCTGAAATAATTAGTGATTGGCGATAAATTAATTAATCCTATTATACCCATCGAAGAGACTTAAAACGACGATGACGTTCTAATGTTTATTTTTTGTTTGATTTGCACTTAAGTAGAACACTAGAATATCGTCACGATCACGTACAGTGAAAGGATAACTGTCGCAGTATCCACGTAAATTATTTGAATATTTCGACTAGAGAAACGTATTGATTGCTAATAATTACATTCGCAACAGACAACATATTAGTAGTTCACGTATATTATTTGCGATCGGAACTTGGCAAACGTAGTGTTTTTCAAGCCGGTAGGGTATTATAGTGCGGTTGGATGACTATTTCGATACATATATTATAAAAAAAAAGTGTATAATATACATAATAAATTACGCCGTATGGTGTATTATTATAAGTACAACGGATTAGTGTATTTAAAATAAAAAAATTTCCACGAATTTATTGGCGCGAATTTGAGATTTAAAGATAAAATAAAAAATATCATAACAAATGTATAAAATAGATAAAAAAAAAAAATACTTACACACGCGGTCACGCGTGTGAATATAAGAAGTTTCGTATTGAATCAGTTTAAAAACGGATTAAATATCCGTGACTTGACGTGTTGACGATACGGGATGCGAGGCGTGGCGATTGTGTCGGATGATAACAAGACTCCGGCCAATTTCCCCACCGATGTGTCGCGGTTAAGTGGTTTTATTATTTTTGAATATATGTATATACTTTATCATTCGCGTCAAAGCCAGAAGTTGTACCAAACAATGTTTAAGTCGTTTTTTTTTATTTTATTATTTTCGGAATCGACCCACATACTTTCAAACGTCAGATTCCTGCTCGCGTATATCCGGAATTTCGCCCAAAAAAAAAAAAAAATCAAAATACAAATACAAACACAATGTTACATTAGTGATGATAATAATAATATTATATATAATAATAATTATTATTTTGACATCAAATTCATCATGTTTCGATTACCGTTCGGTCTAAATCGTAATGGGGGAAAATAATCTAATAATGGATTGACGTCGACGGGCAAAAGAGTAGGCGAGTTTTTTGGTTCAATGATATTACGTATAACGACGCCTGGTTTTTTAGTAACATTATTTCTGTTCGAATAATTATTAATTATGAATTTAAAAAAAAAACTGAACCAACTATAATTTATTCTATATTCATTTTATAACACTTTACATGGTATGTCGATTGAGTTATATTTTTAGGTTTTAGCATCTAATCTGCAGCAAGTTTAATGTAAACACTGAACATGTCTATGAAATTGCACCTCGTAGCCAAACGTTGGAATGGCATAAACTAATTTATAGTTGAAGTAAAAAACCGTGATGACCACTGACGTTACTACGGTATAATCCCTGTATACATTTACTTTAACTTCAAAACGTAATAACACTCGCAAGTTCGTATATTTCTAATAAGTATAATATTTATTTTTTATTTGTAACAGGATTGATCCCAGTGGTATAAAAAAAAGAGCATATATAATAGCGAACAATATTACTTATTCAAACAAATAACTAATTACTTACAAATTAAAAAATCGAACGTTATGTTTAAATAAGAAAATTCATTACTCATGTTATGGGATGAGGGTATGATAAATAATTTGAAAAAGAACAGATGATCTCGTCTGGCGAGAGAAAACATGGAAATTAATTTGGAAAATCTGTATAAAGTAAAGTATAATAAACAGGTAAGAACAGGTACGACTAATATAATAATACTCCCTTTTATAACGCGTAATGTATATTTGTTTATATTATAAGTTTTCTTTTTTACTGAATTATTTGAACACTTCAAACTAACGTAGACTGAATGTTATGTAATGTAATTTGACAACAAAAAAAAAAAACTTGTATAGTTTTAGCAAAAACAACTACAATCTAATGTCAAACGTTAATAAATTAAACGTAATTAAAATAAAATAATGTACTTTGAACAATAAGTTTACCTTTAAATGTGTCCGGTAATCCTTTGTCCCGTATGACTTGTGTACGCAGTACCCAGTGTTGCGCAAAGTAATTTATTATTCTAATTGAAATATTTCATTTAACGTATGCTTATGGCTTATATATACGGATACACTCGCTTTCCAAACAACACTGAATACCGTACCTCGTATTAAACTTATATATATTGCACTAAAAATTTCTATTTCGTAAATTTAGTGCGGATAAAAGTAATCTATACAATAATATACGTACTATAAATATTATGTATAAGCAATAAAAATAAAAATAAATACAAATTCTTTTTAATATTAATCTTTGAGATAGTGCCAGATCGAAGGACCAAAGTTTTCATATAAAAATCATAGTACCTAAAATAATACTTAGTCATATTTCACGTCTATAATGGATATTGACCAAAATCTTAATAAATTATTATACTATAGCTTTAACTTAAATAAAATCAAGTATTATAATATTAAAAGTATGTAAGTGTAATGATGTTCTACGATGACTTTAACAAAACTTTTTCCCATTATTTTCATTTTTCAAAAACATAATTCATTCTTAAAGTGTGTGATGGAATTGTATGGTTGATCTGATAATATAGCATGGAAACTCCCACTTGGGTATTTTGCTGGTGAGATATCGGACCTTATAATGTGAACCCTATCTGATAGTGGGTTACTATTTACTATAATTATTAATTAGAGGCATTCTTACTTTATGACTGTGGAAGAAATTTTATTGATTGATATTTCGAATGACAATATAGGTTTAAGACATCAATGACATTGCTGAAAATAAAAAAAAATTATTAGATGTACAAATATGTTTTAATTTAATATTTTATTTTTGTTTTTATTGAATAATGAATATGAGTTATTCTGTTTAGTTATTACTGATTTGAAAGCAATATGTTGTACAAAACATTATAAGCAAAATAAGCAGACATTTATAGTCTAGAAAATCATTTAATATAATATCGATATTATCATAGATCTAGGTTGAAACAAATTCGAGGAGACCGATAAAACAGTTAACATTTACAAATACACATGACAAATTTTATTGAACTCAGAAATACCCTCCAAGAATATTTTTTTTTTTATAAGTGACTGGTAAAAACGTTAATACATAGGTATGCGTTGAATATTTAATTAGCAGCGAAACACGGTACAATTTTAAGAATACTTTCATAAATGATGATAATAACGAAATTGTCAGTTTAATATTATATTTAAAGTTGTATATATATATATATATGTATGTATGTGTAGTACTCACTCAAATTATTAAACTTATCGATAGTTGGTTACAAGATTATTAAAGTAAAGATCTTACTATGACTGAACTTTAAATGTCAAAAAGACATAGTGTGAAGTGAAGATCTGATAAAAGATAAAATATGCCAAATTTTCAAAAAGGTTGAAACCACTACCTACTTTATATCTTGTGCACGTACCTAGTTTACTTAATAGTGTAGTATTACTTATCTCTAACATTAACTTTGCCAAAATGGACTTTTGAAGTAGCTTCTTGTAAATTTTTTATCTTTTCGCGCAGTTCAATTACAAAAAATTTGATTATACCCTTTTATGTACCAAATAAAGCGTT
>VUJU01002491.1:20548-36487 GCA_009835225.1 Aphis craccivora
TTTAAAATAATTTGAATATATCATATGCATATAAATAGTACAACCATGTATAAAAACAGTGTATATAAGCGTGGTATAATTTTTTTGATTTATTATTATTATTATTCGTATCGAAAATACAATATTTTTTTCAATAATTTTCTCAATAATCATCATTCTTAATGTTTTATAATTTTACAACCGTAATATTATTACATTAATCACATAGGCAGTTATGGATATTGTAGTGTAATTTACGATGTATTATAATGGATAATAAAAAGAAACTTTTTATGGAATCGTCTATCGAATATAATCTTTGGAACGGACGGACGAAAAAATTGCAATCGTATTATAAACGTGATCCATAAGTAGGTACTTAAACAAAACCGTATATTTGAAGTTCTTGAACGGGTTGTATACTTTATGGACTTATGGTAAGGTACCGACAACGTGTGTTCAAAGTGGTTATGATGTAACGTGAATATTGTGATTATCGAACAAAATTTATTACTATCATTTTTTTTTTTTTGTTTACATATAGATATATTTATATTTTATCGAAGCCAAACCTAATTCAAGACCCGCTGTGAACCATTAAAATACAATACCACCGACTTAAACGGTATCTCTTCAACACACGGATTTTAATTTCATACAGCGAGTTGTAGCTATAAAGAACTTGGCAAGTATTTATACGCATTACTGAAATGATGTATGGTGTTTTAAAAAGAATTACAATTTCATAAAAACATGTTTATCTACCATGAAAAATATTACATGGATATTGATTAAGTTCCAGTTTATTATAGGTAACTGTTGAAGAATTAATTAAAATAAATATAAGTATAAGTATAAATACGAGTATTTACTCATAAACCGCAAGTCGTAACTCGATAATAACTGTTAACATATATTTTTATATTTGAACAGCGCTATTATTATTAGTTATTAAATTTAATTTTTTTCCCACGAAATACGCCGGCAAACTCTGAGATCCTTATGGTGAACACAAATCAAATGATAGTACTATAGGTACCTATGAAGCGTATAATGAAAACTACTTCAATGTGCACAAAGAACCGAGTACTCAGCTCTGTGTACGTTTTACGTAAAGCCAAAAGGATAATAAAACAGTTTATGCGACTGTTAGTCGTTTGAAGTAGATGCATTATAGACGATATAAAACTTATAGGTCAGTTTCTCGGATTCAACAGATTGTATTCAATAATAACAATAATAAAAAAAATGATTTTAACAAAGACAATAGACATTTTTCAAGGTTTTCTCGTTGTTTAGAGGGTTTCGTAAAAGTTTGTGTTATTTTCATTTAGCCGGAAACTCGTGAAAACGGCGGGGAACTTTTTATAGTTGAGTTACTCGTAAAATACGCTACAATATTCATAATTAAATTGAAATATTTTTACAGTAACTTATGTAATTGCTATGCCAAGTAGTACTTAATAAAGAATAGGTTATATTAAATAAAGCTTGCCGTTATAACTAAAACTTTTAGTTTAATATTAGTTATTTAATATTTAAAAACGCGGGTTTTTAAAAAAAGAAAATGCACGACGAGGAAAAAAGAACCATCTACCTATTATGGTGATTTGTTTAAGAAAAAAATTTACAAAATAAAATATTCTCAACCAAAATGTCTGCCGTCGAGATAAGTTATTTTACAAATAGAATAATCTCGTCTGAAAATCAAAAATTTAATAGTTTTTTTTTTTTTTAACAGAACAAGTTGACCGTATTATAGTCGTAAGTGCTACCCGCCGAACGTTTATATATTATTTTAATGCCGATTTAATTACGAAGACAAACATTTTTAGGACATCAATACAGCATGCCACGATTAAGAGAATGATCTTGGGCTTCAACTCTGTGAATGTTATTAATGATATCGATCAATTATAATTTATAGGCGCTCTTATATACATGTATAGGGTGATTCGTAAAGCAAACTCGTCCACTTTTTTTCATACTTTGATTCTTAGAATTTTTAAATATACTTAAAGGCCATATTATTTTCAAATTCTTGAAATTTATTACACTTCTTATGATGTGTCATGTGATGATACAAACTTACGTTTTTCAAATGAGAACCTCCTTTTTTACTGTTGGTTAATAAATTAATGTTCATATCAGGTATGAAAGTCCTTAAAAACGATTATACAAAAATATAAACGTTATTATAGAATTATAATTAGTTAGTTTGTTATACTTGGACCATTTTTAAAAATTATAAATGTTTGATAGATTTTTGATTACTAATACTTAACTATTATAGCCCTCAATCTTCCAAACCCATTATCGTGAAATTATTAAGTGCGTAGAGTTAAATGACTCAAAAACTACCACTAATAAAGAATTAAACTTAATAACACTTAATAGATCAAAACTATCTGCTAAATAATTTATAGTAAAAAATGCGGTATTTGAAAAACAGAAGTACCTATAAAACTCCACGCGACAACGCATAATTCTCCTTAAGTAGTACAACAATTCTCGAAAAACACAGTCTTTTGATACAAGTATACTGCATATTTACAAAAATTCCAAGGATCAGATTTTGATTTTTGACAACTGAAGAACCGCGGAGTTATAAAATTAAGACGACGAAAAATGGGGTAAGCACACTCGCAGGTGAATCACCCTGTATATTAATTATAACTTGACGCGTAGTAGGCACTGCGATTTACTAACTGTATATTATAATACGCACGGCGGCGTCTCATTCGAAAATTAAAACTAAAATAACAACTAATGTCAGTCGCGTGACAGCGGCGCGGCTGCAGTGTACATGCGGCGACTGCAGCAGCCGACACATATATATTATATATTATATTATTATTATAACGGCCACCCGACCGACTATATAATACCCGACCAATTAAATGTGTAGATACAAGGTATATCCACCATAAATATATATATATATTACACACTAACTACACATAATATATATGTATAATATATATATTATAATATTAATATTATCATTATTGGTCAGTGAGCGCGTCCCAAACGTATGTATAATAATATTATGTAAATTGAGACATTCGGTATTAATGGAACTGCCCGCGGTGTCCAAAACTACTCAATATATATATATATATATATAAGTACACGCGGATCTAAGTGTGCGTTTGTGTGCGCGTGCTTGTAAACGCCGCCATTAAGCGGACGTACCTGTGTGCGATGTATACGAAATCCCATCGAAACGCATATATTATTTATCAAACCGTTTGTGCGGTAATCTGCCGAAAACAACAACATAACATTTATTTTCTAATACGGGATTTGGACGCGCGTTCCTTCGTTCTACCGCGGCACTCGGCAGTCGTGTCATAACTCATATCACATCGATACATACGATAATACCACAGTCGGAAGAAAAATAAAAAAAATAATCGTCAAGTCACGCGAACTGCGTTCGGTCTATTTTTGTTTGGTTTAATTTTTTTTTTTTTAAATAATTACCTCCGTTATGAAACTAAATATAACACACACACAAGCTTTGTAGTGTAACCGTTAACCCGACGGTGAAAAAAAAGATTAAGCGTAGGAAAGTATATTATACATATTCAATTGACAAAAACAGTGTTTCGATCGATAGGTACCTATCAGAACAACAACATTGGTTAAACGTGATTCGCAAACTCTACTGCCTACACAAGATCCATGCTTAAAATTCGATAAAAAACATTATAAAATATACCGAGTGATGGATTTATATGGACAGCGTAGGAGATGAGATTAAACGTGTTGGATGATTAATAATTAAATAGCAGACGCCGCTGGTAGATGGTAGTCAACGGTAGACGTCGGTAAGTGCCTTATATTGTATTAAAATGGCTATTAATAAATTACATAAAATTAAAAAATAAAAACTTCATTCAAACCCGTGGTAAGAGTTTTCATAACAAAGTTGTTGTTTATATTAAAAAAGATATAATATTATGACATGATACTCATCATATATTATGCATATAATATTAGTTTGTAATTTAATAATACATTAAAATGTTTAATAAAGCATTATATTATTTAATCAAATAAAAACTATGTACAACATGAATATTATCAAATATTTCAACATCCTGTGCGTAGTATGAATAAAAGCTAAATTAAAAACTCAATATCAATAATAGATCGTAAAAATCGTATACACAATACACATGCATAGTATAAATTACCGAAATCTTTTTATATATTTTAATAAATTTATTTATAAATAATACAACTTCTAGTTCTTTTTCTATTTAGTTTCAACAAAATATGAAGAGTAAAGAAAGTTTTGATAATATTATATGGGTTATTTCTCTGAATAGTCAAGACCAACTAAAACAGATAATGTAAAAAGTTTGTGGCACGTTTTTCAGTTACAAAACTCGAAGGTTTTTAATGTTTGAATAATTTCATGATTTGAATTCAAAAT
This sequence comes from Aphis craccivora, assembly GCA_009835225.1. Lineage (NCBI taxonomy): Eukaryota > Metazoa > Arthropoda > Insecta > Hemiptera > Aphididae > Aphis > Aphis craccivora. The sequence continues at coordinate 24,972 of VUJU01002491.1, forward strand.
ATTACAACATATCAAACAAAAAAATATATATATTTATAAAAAAAAAAAAATCATCAGTTGTGTGTGAGTATGTGCATGTATAAAAAAATAGATATATATATAAACATTAAAAACATAAATTCTAAAAACAAATAATCACAATATAAAAAATATAATGCCAGTAACAACTATATAATATGAAGTATGAACGGTTAAAACAAATAGGTATTTTTAATAATATTCAATTATAAAAATTAAAAATGATTTTAATTAGTTAAATTAATTTTTACTTTTTAAAATTACAATTAAACTGTATTCCATAACTGTATATTGTAATTTAATTTCATAATAATAATAAGTTTATTATTATTATATATATCAATTCATCATATTCAATCTAAATATTTTATTCGATACGATTTCAAAAAATTTAAAAGAAGCGCAAGGTTAATAAGTACTTGCAATGACTTGAGCCTCAACACTAATAATGTACTTTCATATTTTATGAAATTTTATTTTCTAATACTTAAGAAGTCGTTTTACTCTCATGTATTGACTCTATAATACTAATATATAACAGCATTTTTTACGTTAAAAAGATAATATTTTACCACAACACTACATAGGTATTATATTTTTATTTTTAATGTAATAATAAATCGAATTATTATTAAAAATAAACTTTAGAATATTATAATATCAAAAGCACCTGGTATATTTTTTTAAAATTAAATTTTGAATCCAATTATAAGGCTTTTAAAATTGTAATTTTTTCAAACTAACATACCTATATAATTATAGGTGCAAATGGTACAATATTATAATGTATACCATATTAAATTTGAATTGTATTATACATTAAATAAACGTATGATGGTCTGAAATATAGGTATAAATTTAACATTTTTTTTATCATATCACAAACTAAATTGGTTCATTTTAAGTTTTATTAATTTATTATTATTATTATTATTATTTACTATTTGCGAAGAGACTATAATCGTCAAGGGTCCCAATTAATTTCGATGCATTTTATATTTTATAATCTATACCGATAGTCTGCGTATAGAGAAACAAAATTCCTTAAATTATATTGGATGAGATACTGCAGCGGTCGGTAATGTACTAATACGACCCCACCGCCGAGATATGCTTTTAATAATTTTAATTTATCACCAAAATGTGATCATACATTTTGCACTTTGTGGTGTCTCGGATTCCTACAAAGGCTGTTGATAAAGACACTGGCATTCAAGATAAGAGAGCAATAGGCATACATAATTCATGACTCAAGTCCAACCTTTTTTATCCAAAGGAAAATCTAAATAATATTATAATAGTATTAGTATGTAAGTATACGCTATACAAACACATACATACACGCAGACACACAATTGAACATGAGTATATACCAAATATTGCTTAGTTGACTAGGCGAAAAAGTAATCGTTAACGACGTTTTGTCGGTGTGTCGTTTATCAAAAAACACTTATACCATATAATATTCAGATTTCAGATTGCCCCGGGTGATTTTAAAATCACGATATTTTCACAGTTTCGTCACAAAAAAATAAACCGTATAGTTGTCTGATTTTTTTCTATGTCAAACAATTGATTTGACGAATATAAAATGATCAATAGACATTTTTCCGCTGTGTCTTTTGTGTAAGGCATAATTTTATTTAGCACATATAAAAAAGATAACAATGATGATCATATAAAATATATAGAATAATGCCAATTGAAACAGAATAACTAGCCTGTGTGCTAATGACAAATCCCTGTAGGATAGTTTATGCGTTGCGTAACAGCGTTTTTCAATATGAGTAGTCACCTATATTTAAATATGTTGATTATCGGTCATTTTCCACTGACACGGCCCCAGCGCTTCTCTTCATCTGTACACACTGCCACTATGGACCAGATAGGAGAATATCGAGGTTAAATTGATAAGACCGTGGTGGCTCATTTTTACGACTTTTTTACGAGTCTGACCACTCCAGCCTCGTGGGTCGCGGGTCACATCCCGTACCGTGCGTAATTTTTTCGTTTAATTCTCGAGATCTCTCCTATGACCGGACACAACACCTGTGTCACCATGATAGGATTATAAAATCGAACTTGATATAATGACTAATGAGTATACCATAGTAATGTTATAAAAGTAAAGTTAACTGGAAAATATTATGTAGCTTTTTGTAACCAGATCAAATGTCGAACTCGCAGTATGTCAAAATATTAAAAAATTGTAAAAATTCAGACAACCTATATGAATCACTAGGGTAAAATAAATAAAATATATCAAACATCTTCGATTTACTAAAAATTTCAAAACAGTAATACAACTTTATCTATTCCAACCTCTATAACTTTACACTAATTGCTCATTATATTTTTTCTTATATAAATATTTAGTTGTATGCAAATTATCTGTGTATAGTTATGTCTTTAAAATAAATAAAAATAAAAAAATTATACGGGTTCTAATATGATAATCGTTTGAAGACAAAAATGTCTCATCACGTTTATATATCAATAAAATAATTCAAATGATCTGACATTAAATGAATATCATTTACATATAGGTATCTATAATGTTAGTGCATAAATAACAACGGCAATTAATTTACTTCTATTTATTCTAAAAAATTCACGTATGGTACATTAATAAAATATTTAAACATAATAATATATACGTTTATCCTTGAAGGCTCAATACATTATTATTTTTAATTGAAAAAAAACACCTGATATAATCATAGTAAAATATTTAATGTTCACTTAAAAACTCTTTCGTTCAACAAGCGTAAATATTAATGATGCCGTTGATTGATGGCTCAATTAAATAAATAATATTAATATAGGTGAATAATATTTAAAAACAATACGCCTGAAGAAATAGAATACGTCATGATCACCATAGATACCCACAGGACTAGTGAATGAATGAAATAATAAATTATAATTTGATTGCCCAAAAGGATTAATTATTCACTAATAAGATAATATATTAATATGACTACGAAACTTGCTACTCTCGTACAATATTTAGTTTTATATCGACACTATAGGTAACATAAGTCAGGTAACATTTTTAAATTTTAAATACTTATTTATTTAAATATAATATATTAAATTATCTTTTTTAACATTGACAATATCAATAAGATGAATGTTTTTATTTTATACGTATGATAAAAATATGCTCGTGAAGATAGTTTGATAATATGATATTAGAAAATAATATATCTAATAACTATATAATTATATAATTAATTTATGCAACTAACATACATTTGTTTCTCTATTCATATGAATATTAATATAAACAATTTTATATAACGGAATATTTATCTTATATCCAATTATTTGTAGTATTTAACAAATTAAGTAATAATTTTTGTACTATTTGGTATATGTATACGTATATTTATAGTTAAGAGGGGGCTCCACATAGCGCGTTAATGTCGATAACATTATACGCACGACTTGTCAGGATCAGCTTTGTTTAGTTTTTTCAACATTCGTACTTAGCTGATATATTTACCAAGATGAACAAGCTTAGTTTTTCTTAACAAGGAAGGACTTTGAGCATTTTTTTATGGCAGCCACAAAGTATGTGCATTCAAAAGGAAAATTGATTAATGGGTAGAAATCTCTACCAAAGGAGAATTGAATAGTTTTCCAATAATACAGGATTTTTATAGCGGTTTTTCTCTTGTACTATTTTTCGTTCTTTTTTTAACCATATCAATTTATTAATATAGTAGTTTATACACTTGTATTTTATTTTGTCATTTTTGTTCTATTACATTCGATAACTTAATTTTAATTAATTATCAAAGAGAACTAGACTAGTTTGATCATAATGTGCGTTTGTTATTATTGTTCTCACAGAATTCACCAGAGCAATGCTGAATAAATAGTTCGAGAACCCCTGAAATAAAGTGAACTTATTTTTTCTTCAAAATTTCGATTATAAAATAAATATTTATAGATAAGCAGCAGTATATACATTCACATATATTATTAAAATAATGATCAAAATCAAAATGTTATTTTTAAATAAATGGTAGGTACGTTAATTTAATTCGTAAAATAAGGTATGAATACGATTTATACTTTAGATACCTTATAAAAGTTGTATCTATTAAAAAAATATAGTATAATAATTTATGTTTCTTACATAATATTACAATATAAATATAAAAAAAATTTAATATATGTGTTTATTTTAAACCATGTGTAAAATTCCATATAAATTCACCAAAAGAATAAATAAATAGGTATTTTTAGATTTTAAAATTGTGTCAAACTTAATTATTTGAAAATAAAATCTAGAAAATGGTATTCTGATGTTTACAATTTATTATACTTATTTTAGTTTATTAGTTTTTACTAGGTCTCGGATTTTAAAGCATATGCTTCTTTTTATATATAGAAGATAGAAATCTAATTTTTATACATAAATTCATTTTACGTCATTCTGATTCCAAATAAACCAATTTATTTTTACTTTTTTTCTACTTTTTTTTATGTAAATGACATTTTCAGTTATTTCAACTGTAGAATTGCTATATGTCTATTATACTACTATTGTAAAAATAAAAAATTGAATTAATAAGAAACGTAAAAACCCAGAATACAGACTAAATAATTATATTCGATTATTATTGTTTTCGTTATCGGCTTGATTATTAAATACCTATATTAAACGTATAGATTTTCGATCTACGTATTATAGTCTGCAGTACCTATACGATCAGTATGCCTACAACAGCGGTTAAGCGGTTCTTAAAGGTTCTCCTAGGGCTCCGCGAGACTAATCTAGGGGCTCCGTGGGCACATCTGAATTAAGTATCTATATATATTATTTTTAGCTAACTTGTTACAAGTTACATTTATATTGAATACAATATTTATAATAGCAATTTATTGATCCATAATTGTTTGAGTTGTAAAATTGGTATTTCAAATTTTTGGGGTTCCGTGCATTTTTTTTAGCATATCAAGGGCTCCGCGAAAAAATATGTTTGAGAATCGCTGGCCTACAACATCGATATCGACCATTTAAAAATTTAAGATTTAGTGTTGTAATTTGAAACTTTTTGTATAAAATATAAACCGATCACTTGAGTAGATGTAGAGAGTTCGTTTCCTATGTTAAATATTCTATCGGACAATAGAATCAGTTTCACTACTGTAAATCTCAGAAAATACATGATAATTAATTATTTTTTTAAATTTTAATTAGTTTTTTAAACTTTTTTATTAATTTCTATAATACTAACTTTTTTTTTGCTTTTTTAAAATAATCGTGTGCTTTTTTAGTTGCTTATTGTACTTTAAAATCCGATCCCTATAGTTATTACTATATTCGTAGTTAAAATATATAGTGCCTACAAAATTTACAAGTTCGAAGAAAGACATGACAAACTTAACATGTAAAATTGTTAAACTCTGTACCTAATGATATAGGAGATTCTCAAAAGAAAAAAATTTACATAAAACACAGGAAAAATCTATTGCATGATACTAATATCAAAAAAGTTTGAAACAACCGAGGTATTAGAACCGTTTAGATTATTATAGTATAAACTTAATTTAAATATATACGGTACTTTAAAAAGAAGTGTCAGCTTATAATTAATTATAAAATTCGTTCTAACACTGATAATGATATGTTTATTTAAGAATATGTAACCATTGTGTTTTCTCAACACAAAAGCTAACGTGACAGTCGACAGATACATTAATGAGCTAATACGTATGTTTAAACAGTGAGTAAATTTACATATAAAGTACTGTACAACAGCACCAAAGAACTATCATTGAATGCATATGTACTGTTGATATATTAAGTCTATAAAGAGAACTTAAATAATTGTTATTATAACTTTTAAGGTGAACTCAATAAAGCTCTAAAATCTATCAATGCTTATACACTATTGTGACATACGAATAAAATACCTATACGCTATTTTGACTATTCTGTTGCAAAGTAAAGCTTTAACATTGATATAACACATGATAATATATAAAAATAAGGTTCTTCGATAACATTTGAAACTTTTTGTCGATTCATTTTATGTAAAAAGAGAAAAGTATCGAATAAAAATATTTAGGACTACATTCGAATTTTTCTTCAAATTCATCTGGGAATTTTTATACAAGGGTAAACTATTTGACTAAAGTATTGAACGTGAATAGTTTGTAACATTTTGAAAAACTTGTATTATTTTTTAGTTTTTTTTTTTTTTGTAAAACTCCTCACGTGTATGTAAATTATTGCCACACAATAAATAATGTTCTATAACACTATCTATCATTATTTAAATTGTTCTTACATAATTCTTAAAAAAATAGAACTCAACATACAACTATTATCACACGTTGATCCAATTCTTAAATTAAAATAATAGCTTTACACGTCTAATTACTTTAAAATTTAACAATAAAATATAATACATTATTCTAAAATTGTTCATACTAATACAAAATAAAATGTAATTATTATTATTATGGTTTAAAATAGTCAAGTTATGTATATTATATAAGTTAGGAATAAGAAAATGTTAAACAATTTATAATGAAAATCAATAATTTCCAAGTTCATAAAACCAATGTGACAGGAATATCTTCAAAATCCTTATCGATTTTTATATACAATGAATAATACATAAAAAAAGAATCAATTTGACACATACAGCATACATTAAAATTTTTAGATGGACTTTAATTTTATTAGACATTTTAGAATTTTTGATTATGCAAAGTCACTACATTAGTTTTTATCTGTATAAAAGTTTATATTTTAAATACCCATCAATTAATATAGTTTTATAAATATCACTATCATTATTTTACACTGCCTGATGATGACATTAGCTTGAAATTATACACAATTTGACTCAGTAATCAATATATTAAGTATAAAAATAAATATGTTATACATTAATAATGTGAGTTCTATAACTAATATATGATTAAGAAAACTGTATGAATATTTTTCTTATTTATAGTGTATATATTTAATAATGAAAAACCATATTATAACAGTTTAAAAAATATTTATGAACTATTCAACCAACGTTTACCAATAATATTGTGTGTAATAATGTATTTCTTCAATATACTTAATACGTAACGGGTAACATTATAATATATTCCTACGTTTATTTTAAAAATAATCAATTATAAGTAAGTATAAAAATATATCTAATGGTATATCAGATATACAAAAAGAAAAGATATGTAAAAACTAAGAAGTTAGAAATCTAAAATATTATTTTCAGTAAAAATATATGAAAATATAATCAATATATCGACTTTATACTTATCTTCAAAAGTTATATCCAATTTTAATATGCCCATGAAGAAAAACAAATCTTAAGTAATATGTACCAAAATCACTATTCTAAAACTAGACAATTAATAAATTATTAAATATTATAATATCATATTAATTCTGCGATTGTCTTAATCGTGTTAGAAACCATAGTTTAAAAATTGTTGAAGTACCTACTTGAGATTTGTAATAAATTAATAAATAAGCTTCGCAGAGTACAATGTGATCGAATAAAGTATATACTTGAACTTAAAATGCTTATGATTTATGTATATATATTCCAACCACTTGAAAGACTTTCCTTTGGCTTGTAGCGAGATTCCATATTCGATATTTTATACAACTTAACCTTTCTCAAATTACTTATTTATTTATTGTCTAAAAATATCTTATAAAAACTGTTCGTTTGTTACTTCGGTGAAAGCTCATTTGATAAACGTCAAATTATTTTTTTTACTGAAGAAAATATTGTTGAAATAACTATTGGACAACCCCATATTGTTATTTTTTATTTAATTTTGATTGATATTTTAGCACTTGCAGAAATGCATTAAGGTTTACATGATGAATAATATATAAACTATTAAGTCTATTAATATTCAATGTACATTTTATTACCAATTTAAAATGAAGACAAACGTTCTACTATAAATAATAAGAAAAATATATATTTTAAAGTGCACATAAAAATAATAATAATATTGTTAAAGGAACTACTAAGTACCCATAAATATATCTGTTTTGAGTACTTCCATGAACTCTAAAATGATGTAGATTTACAGTTGTGCGAGATTCTAACGAACTCGTTAAAAATATTATGTATACAAATTTAAGATTTATTAATTATTAAACTTACAAAAAGTATTAGCAATTCAAAGTTATTTAATTATGCTTTAAGTTTCAAATCAATTAATTTAACAGTAATACAGTTATAACGGGATTTCAAATGTACTCAAAAATATTAGTTAAAATAAACTCCCAAAAGCATATAAATGCTTAATAACTATTAACAATCAAGATTAGCTGATGAATACATTTATTACATAGTTAAAACGTGAAATTGTCATGAATCTAATCAGTTGTCAAAGAATAATTAATTAAATAAATAGTTAATCAAATTATTAAATATTAGCATTTAGTTTGATTATAGAATTAATTTATGAATAGATTAAATAATTATGGTCAGTCACATATTATAAGATTGTTGGAACTTTGAAAAAATGTTTGAAATAAAATGCTACTGACTTTAATTATTTATTACCTGCACTCGGATATCAATATATATATATATATACATATATTGAAATATGTCTTTGACATCTTTCTTTGGATAGATAATTTAAGATTGATTTCTTAAATCTTTTCTTAGAACATTAAAATGTTAGCCTTGGTTATCATTTATAATAAGCGGCGTATAGTTATATAGGAATTAAAAAAAATCATACAAGCATAAAATACTTGTCCAAAATCATTTATATATAATGTATATAATTAACAAATGTGTACTTTTGGCCACACAATCTTTAATATATCTCACTGAATTCGTTAAAAAAATGAACTAATAGAAAATGTCATAATGATAATTATAATACCTACATAAAGATTTAAGTTTAAAATATTTGAATTCTTTAATGTAAATGAATTGCCTATACGGCCCGCCGCCAAAAAAAAAAAATGTGATTGTCCTAATTTTATTAATTTTTGGTTCTTCACATTTATTTGAATAAATAAATAATTAGATTTATTAAAATATTTATTTTTAGAATATTATATTACATTTATGAATGATATTGTGTTAAAGTAGTAACAATTAGTTTTTTACGAATTAAATCTTAAAAGAATTTAGTAATATTTTATAATGGTTAAATTTAATTTAATAATATTATATAAGTTCTCTGTATAAATTTAATGAATAATATATTATAAAGACTTACGCACTATTATATATCCAAATCTCTATGATTAATCGTTTTAATTAAATATTAAGAAACAGAAACTAAAATTACTTTAAAAAAGAAACTCACATTTTAAAAATATTATTGTATTGTTTATATATTATCAATAAACCTTTTTACAAAAATAATTTTGTCTAAAAGAAATATTAATGTTATGTAATACAGAAGAAAATTTATTCGGGACACAATTTTTTTTTAATAACTTGTTAAATGCAGTAACACTAGCTAAGAATTTATATGATAATATTACCTCGACATGAAATCTATCAACATGTACTTTTAAGTGCCCATGATAATAAGAGATAAAATAAAGAATATTTTAATGTAGTTATTCAATAAAGAACATTTTAATAGATATAATGTTGATGAAATAAAATGATTTTTACTCTTGTATAAAATATATTGATTTGGAATCAACAAAATGGTTCAGTTAACAACGTCCACAAAAAAAAACCGTTAACACTTTTAAAATAACATTGATAGTATTTGTAATAATAACAGTATATTTAAATTTAATACAATACAAAAATTAAACATAAACTATAAAAAGTTTATTTATCTCTAAATTATTTTTAATTTAATGATAATACCATGAAAATAATATAAAAACAGACCATAAACATTTTTATTACAAAATACACAACATTATAAATAAGCAGAAATATTCGAAGAATGTTTTAAAATTTATTTTTTAACATCTATTAATGAATACACAATCTTTAAATATTATTTTTACAAAAAAGTATGTAAAAAGATATTTATACATGAAAATGGCTTGAAAAATTTGAATTAGTTAAGTACCCCAATATAACTTTTACGTATAATATCTCAACGTTATTTGTAAATAATTAAAAAAAAATAAATAAATAACGAAATAGAATGAAGACCCAATTCACTTTATTTAAAATCTAAAATAACTATCTGTATATTATATATTTCAATTTGTTAATTAATTTATAGTAATATTCACAAAAAAGCGACTTTCGTGACAGAAACACTTATAAATCTTTTAAACAAAAATACTTAGAATATTTTATTCCCACCATCAATTCTCTGTTAACACTAATAAATTATATTTCAAACCTACTTTGACCAGAATTTCTTTAATAATTAGCTGTAAATGTATAACTATTAAACTGAAAATTTAAATTTTTATCGTTTACTTATCAGTATGTTATATTTAACTTCTTTCGTTTTTATAATAAACTGCAACCTAACAAGCAAATGTTACCATTGGTTTTTTTTGGTTTTTACAAAAATAGATTTTAGTTTATTAAAAAAGTTATACAAAATAAATAATGACATTGTCAAACGCAGGAGCTTAATTGAAAATTTGATTAAAAACTAGCAATACTGTATTGTTTATTTCCATGATTGTAAATATGTATAAAAATGGCTGATGAAATTAAGGACGAATTTATACAGAAATTATAATCAATATCAATATCAATATTTGAATGTAATTTTGCATAACATTTTATAGCTATAACAACACAACATTATAGTTAAAAGTCTCGTGTACGAAATAAAAACAATTGTTTAGGTTACAACTGTTATAATATTCTACGCACATCGCCAATATTATATGTTTTGATAATATTATTAACACGAGTACACTACATAACGACTTGACGATTTAAAAAAACTATATATACTTTTTTAATATAATTCAGAAATTGACCCGTGACTGGATATACTTATAACCATTGGCCTGATGTTTGTATGCTTATAGTTCACTAAGAACTCAAAATGGAATTCACTTAACAAAACATTAACACTTTACACTGTATATATTGTCAAATAGCTATTTGAATAGTTCGCCAAATTCTTAATATTCTTATCCAATATAAATGGTATTTTCTCAACCATGGTTTGAATTAATTTTCACCGGTGCTTTGGAACAATATATATTTTACAATTGTATTCTGAAATAACTAAAATTCCAACAGTCCTAACATATATTTTTATATAATACACTGTAACGCATTTGCAAAATTAACTTGACGCCTCATTGGTGGACTTAAATACTTAATTGATTGTACATGTAAATACAATTCATAAACCCTTTAGAAATCATCAATATTTATAATGGTTGTATATTTTGGTCATAATCACGATAACTATTGCCCGGGAGTGGTAAACTGAGTCCCAAATAATTGGGTGGATATTGGGGCTAGGTAAATTAAGTCCGGAAAACTTTAACGTGCTAGGTAAATTGAGTCCTGAGTAATAAT
>VUJU01002492.1:0-15715 GCA_009835225.1 Aphis craccivora
TTGTTATTAAATAGAGCATTTTTATAAATTATACTATTAACTAAGACTTATCAATAGACTTAAGAATATATAATAAACGTGTAATTTGAAAATCCAAGTATGGAAAATCGTTTTTCAAAGCTTCTACGACACTTATTAAGTCAGAATTTTTCTTCCACTCGTCTGAAAATTCATCCTTCATTTTCAATTCATTTTTTATCAGTAAACGATAGTTTCCCTTTTTAACCGTATCCAAGAATTTGCCATAGTTTTGTTTGTAGCTTAAAATATGGATGTTCTAAAATAAGGTAAGTACAATTTTAAATTAGGAATTAGTACCTATTATGAGAGTAAAATTACGAAACGCATTTTAGTATTTTACTAACAAATTACTATATACATAATATATAAATGGTTTATAACATTATAAGGGACAATTTAGAATGTTTAGATACCCTAATTTACTCTGATTTACATATAATAAACTTTAATTCTGAACATACAATAATAGCATAGGGTGGAGCAGTGGCAGTGGCAGGGACTAAGGAGTATTTAAAAACAATTATAACTAATATGTTGAATGTCGGAAGTTAATTTAATCTCTATTTCGGACCTCGGACAAACTAAACCTGATTCTGGGCCCCCTATTTCTCAAAGGAGTTTTCCTGGTTTTCGTAGGAAAATTTTGTCTAATTCGGTCGCTATTAAATGGTATTTAAATAATAATTGAGTTGTTTCGAATGTTTACATCGAAATTTCGATGTATCACAGTATTATACAGTATTAATATATGATTAAACGTTCAACAAAATGACAGTGCCCATTAGTTTTTACCTATAAGCTCCAGCTGGGACCCGTTAAAATTTAAATTTTTTTGTAGGCCCGAGCCAGTCATGATTATTTTTTTTTGTAGACCCGGACCCCTCAAAAATAGTTTTAAGTTCAGGCCCCGCCGCCCCGAACAAATGACCCTAGAAAACCGGTCTGAGTACAGCCCTGAAAGAAGCACAAAATGTTTGCTGCGGTGTTTACTAGCTGCGGTCAAAATCAAAAATTACGTACTAGTTGCGGTCATCCCTCAAAAAGGTTACCTACATACTAGTTGCGGTCATCCTTCAAAAAGGTAACATACTGATTGCGGTCCCTCAATAAAAATGTCTTTGTTTAATTAAAAATTAAATATGAAATTATTATTTCGTTTATTTTTTTAATTTAGAAAAATGTATTGATCAACATTTTCCTTCCCATTTATATCGAAAAGATAACAGGCTTAGGATATTAGGACTGTCTACACTATTATTTATTGTGTAGGTATGATTAAAAATGTTGATACTTATGTTAAACTTGTGTCAAAATATAATATAATATGTAGGTATAATATTCTTTAATAATAATTATTATTATAACTTGTGTCCGAAAAAAAGTTTCAAATATTCGGAAATTTCACCCATTTTTATATATATGCTTTTGCTAGATGACTGCTAATGACTGCGTTTTGCGAAACCATGTTTAGGTGTTAACAAAATTTCAACCGAGAAAGAGGATTTTCAAGCGCAAAAAATATGATATTATGAAGAAGGTGAAATTAATCGACTTGAATATCTGAAGTAAATTTCTTTCGAATTTGTACTTTATACAACATTTTAAAATTTAAAATTATTATTATAATGCAAATTATAGGTACTATATTTTGACACAAGTTATAATAGTAATAATTATTAAACAGTATTATACATATTATATTATATTTTAACATATTTTTTTTAATTAAATAAATAAACGAAATATTAATTAAAAAAGGTATTTTTTTATTGAGTGACCGCAATCAGTATGTAACCTTTTTGAGGGGTGACCGCAACTGTTAAATCTGTTTATCTCAAAAATCGTCATGACCGCAACTAGTATGCAGCCCAGCGTTTGCTGCTATCCCGTATCCGTATGATACCGTATAATGTGCTCTAAGAAATAAAATATTCTTGAGTCCGTTTATTATACAATTAATATGATTTTTCTGGTTAATTTTTGACCAATGGACCAACGAACAATACTAGTACTTATTAATATTATACACATTACACGCCTAATAGATACTTAAGATGCTTATATGTTTATCATTAATGAAAGCATTCACCACAAAACTATTAGGTAGGTACCTACCTACGTGTTTTTCAAAAGGGACAGTCGTTCTCCTCAAAGGAATAGATTTTTGGCTCTATTTTATAGTTTCTTCACCGATTTAGTGATTTAATAAGTAATGTTCAATAAATTTACACTGTATAGAAAATATGTTACAATATTTATGCAACCATGAAGGGGGAGTTACCAGGTGGGTACCTTCATCTCGAAAATAAGTCTTATTATCTAATTACGCTACAGTCTTATAGTTACCAAATATTTAAATAACTAAGTTCAATGACTTGCATAAATTTTAAGAAAAATACACACTTTAATTTTTGTAGCTCCAATATCTTCAATATTTCTTAAGATATCATTAATGCTTTTTTGAATATTGATCATATTATCATTTAAATATGTAAGTTTATTCTCCCATTTAATTTTATTGTTTTTTAAATCACTTATATTCAAATCTAACTTTTTGCATTCCTGTAAAAAAATAAAAAAAAGTGTTGTAACTAAGGTTTATATTTATAGATATTTTATTAAAAATAATATTTTAAAGTTATTATATTTTACTGAGTACCTATTTTGTTATATATATATATTTCAATAAATTACGATAAATTCACAAATATATGTTATAAAAATATTATACATGTACCTAATGACCTAATTTAATTAAAGAAACTATAGTACATTTATAATTGTATACAGGTTCAATAGTAAATTTTAGGCCATTGTATTCAACAAATAAAATACAATAAAACATAATCAGAAATAATAATTTAAATTAAATAATAATACATCAGTATAGTTACAGTTTTAATTTTTTTGATATTTATTCGTAGATAATCAAGCTTCTTCAAAAATTTTTGTTTAGCTTCATTTTTTCCCTTTAATCGAATATCTTTGGCTGCAACTTTATTGTAAATTGTTTCACGTCTTGATATGCATACTTCTAAATCTAACATTATTTTTTCCAATATTTTTTTTAATTGACTTTCTCTTATCTATAACAAAATAATATTATATATTATATCAAAAACACTATCCATCAATGGTTATTTTTACCTGCATTCTATGAATTTCATTTTTCATGATATCAATATCACCTAAATCACCTTCTTTGTTTTTAATTTCTTTTTTAATTTCAATAAGTAATTGAAGTTTGGTATCCCATGATTTACTTTCACATTGTTTTTCCATATATACATTCTTTAATTCATTCAATTCGTTTTTTAATAACTTTAATTGATCTATAAATTCTAAACACATTTTCTCGTTTTCCTAAGAAAAATAGGATTTTATTCTTTAATTAATAAAATTTTTCCTATAATGATGCTACGAGTTTTCTCTATAGCTACTTGAAGGAAAACTTATGGGAAACTTAGTGTTGTATTTTTAATGCTTAACAAAAAATTTTTATGATTTTTCAACTTCAAAATTACTTGCAAATTTTCGCGTTTTTTAGCTACAATAAGAACAACTCATAAGGAACCTTGTATTTAATTTTCAACACTTTTTGGTTATCCAAAATTTTTTTATCTACACTTCAAAAAAAATTTCTCAAAAAAAATCGAAAATTTCAGTGGTCTATAAATAACTCAAAAAAAGTCAAAATTTTTTGAAAATCTAACTATATATAGATAACACTAACTTAAATATTTAGTGAAAATTTCAAGTATTTATAGTGATTAGTTTTTGAATTACAACCATATAAAAAAATCGATTTGGTCGTAAACTGGTTTTGCGTAAAAATTTACGTTTTTCCTTATGATCTCCCCAATGCACCAACTATAGATTCATTTTGCTATCGGAAACCACCCCCAAAGTTTGAAATTGAAGCATTATTTCGACACGTTCTCGTGTGCAGAGACACAAAAAAAAAACACACAACATTGTAAAATCAATACATTCATCGTTCCGCTCAGAATTTAAAAAGAAGCATATACCTTAAAATCCGAGCCCTATTCATTACATTTAAATATTTGAAGTTTTAAACTCCATACAAGAAAGTCTCGTGGTAAATAAAAAAAATGTGTATTAAATAGAAATTTGTTAAATAGAATTACATACATTTGGTTATATTAGGATAAAGTTCTCAAAAATATATTTTTTTTAATGGAAGTTTCATTATATTAACATATGAAACTATGAAAGTAAATTAACTAATTATATATTTGTATGGATTTATAATTATAATTATAGGCAAAAAATTACTTATTTTAGTGTTTACATTAACCTTCAATTCGGCTAAATAAGAACATTGAATCCATTCATTTTCATTCAAAAGCATATTACTTTTGCCTTTATTTTGACTAAATTGTTCATTAAGTTTCAAAATTGTATTCCTCATGTTTGTAAGTGTTTGCTTATACTGATAAACTTCTTTGGACAAAGAAGCAATTTCTTTTTCTAGTTTTTTATTTTTCGTTTCCATTACTAAATCATCTGAAATATTTATTTATTTATTTATTCAAACGGACTAGTGTTCAATAACAATTGAAAAGATGAATTTAATAACAATGGTGCATTTAAATTTTAAACAGAAAAAAACGATAAATAAATAACAGAATAAAGATAAATTAATATAATAAAAAATAATATACACTCAGATAGCTATTAGTAATAATATTTACAAAAAGATTCAATAAAGTTAAAATTAAATAAATACATTTTGATATCATAGGATAACTTTTAAACTTTATAGTTCTATCGTTTAAAAGATCATAGGGTTAGTAAAAGTTTTATAGGTTTTACTAATAATTCCTATAGAATTAATGACTATTTTTTAAAAAAACATTAAAATAATGTTTATTGAAACTTGAAATATTGAGTCAACCATCTGACAGTGGCGGTTATACATGATCTTCAAGAGGTGGGCGAAAATGGGGAACCTTCCAGAGCATTATTATAAATAGTATATATATATATATATATATAGGTAGGTACTATCTCCGATTAAAACGTAAAATATGATCAAGGAAGAGCCTGAGGGGGGCTTACCGCCCCCCTTATAACCGCCACTGCCATCTGATAATGCAAAATATTATCTAAATAATAATAATTAATTATAAAGAAATGGATCTGGAGTGCAATTGCTTCACTATTGTATAACGTTGCACTTATCAATATTTAACGATAGGTAAATTGTTTATGTACACATTGTACAGTCAGGTCTGGTGGACGAATCTAAGGTGGAAAAACCGGAGATTCGACCACAGGTGTATTATATTATTAAACATTTTTTTGGACGTCAATTATAGGTGCATATCGATGTATTTTGCTATTTTAGCCATTTTAGGACTAAAGTACAGACTAAGTAATAAAACAAATTAAAGTATGTTTTGTCGTTTTCATAATTCTATAATATAAACAAAATAAGTAAATCGTAAGCTCCAGTTTTATATCCTTAAAATTCTTACATAAAACTAAATGTTCATAAAATTCAAAAATATTTAGAATTATGCATGTGTAGTGACGTAGGTACTGTATATTTACTGTATTAGTATTATAAAACGTTTTAATAAAGCTTTAAATACATTTTAAAATCTTAATATTAATAACTATAAACAATAATTAATGCATTATCTTAAACCTCCAAAAATAAATCAAGATATTTTTAAAATCTCATAAAATTTCCAAACAATTTTTATAGCCAATAACTATATTAATAAAAGTACTTTTTGTAATAGAAACTTTTTAAATGTTAAGATACCTAACCTTTAAATAATAATTCAAAGGCTCAGTTTTATTTTATATATATATTAGACGATTTGACAAACTTTGCTTAATTAAAAGCACGATTATAAAGAACTTCTTTACCGTGGTTAAAATATAATTTATTTCCAATAAAAAGACAATAGAAAAATATCGAACAAACTTATAGATAAACAATGTCTTTACCTCCAGTTACAAGACAATTTTTATAAGACATAATAGTCATAATACTTGAAAGGGATTTTTCCCCATCAAAGAAGTATCAAAATAGTTTAGTATATTAGAATTTATAGAATTTTGGATTTTAAAAATATGATTTTTATAATCTATTTTGGATCGAAATTTAAAGTGAGCACGTAAATTAGAAAAATTATTGTAATTTATTTATGAAAGAGTGTTTGAACTTTAAACTTTGATAACATAATATGAGCATTTTTTCCTAATAAATTATAAATTCTTTATAAAATTAGGTAAACTAAACCATATAGCTAGGATTTTAACTAATAATATATAATTATATTTTTTTTACAATAATTATTTGAAAAAATTAAAATAAAAGACATTGACCGAACCCTTATTATGAAATTGAAATAGGTTTATTAAACACGAGATTTCAATAAATAATTAGCTGATGCCTAATGATCACCTTATAATATTATAATCTTAATGCAGTACCTATGTAATCATAAACAGTATATCATTTAAATACAAAGGTTCAATATTTTCAAAGATTGAAAGGTTAATTAGTGGAGCTGGATGATATAATACAATTATGAACTTTATAATAAGACGTAATCGTCGAAATAAATTGGAATCAATGTAGATAGTTCACATGAAATGTTAAAACTATCCGAATTAGATGATAGAATATTGAAGAATTTTAATGTGGTACCTATTAAATTGTTTTCAATTAAGGTAAGAAAAATTAACCAATATAATTTTAATTTGATTTAACCTATATGCGAGAAACAGCTTCATTTCTTGTTAAAAATCGTCACTCGAATAACTAAAAATTTAAAATCACCTAAATAAAATATTTACTATTTAATATTTATACAAAAGACATTCTTATAAAATAAAATATAAATATAATTGATTTGAATTATAACATTAGATTTTATTTATTTTTTTGAGGTGACAGGTTAATTATTATTATATGTTAAAATATTTAATAAATAGATTAATTTAACCTTGGTTAAATGCCACCACTGCATTGGTGTTTCTACTTATTTAACTCATCGATTACACTTTTTAACACTTTTATAATTTAAAGTAATAATTTGAAGTTAATGTCCAAGATAAAGTTTAAAACGCATAAGTTGATAAACTTAAGCATTTTAAATGAATTGTGGAAAAAATTCTCTCCCAAATAAAAGTTAATCAATTTATATACTTGTTTAATAATAATTAGGGTCCGGATTTACATGCCAGTTCAAAAATGCTTTAAAAAATAACCAAAGATGAAAATTTAACTCAATAGTACCCTTAAAATGTACTCACATTTTTTAATAGACGAGCAAGCGAGAAGAAAAGAATGGTTTAACTTTCACATTTTTAACACTTGTTTGTTCAAGTTCGATAACAATAGATTTCATATCACCTGACCTGCGGATGGATGTAGGTAGTAGCATACATAGTATACAGATGCACAAGTCATTGAAAGCAAGTTCGAAAAAGTGTTTTCCTTCTTGACAATGAATAATTCTAACAAATTGACCAAAATAAACATATACCTAATAATTTTAAAGCCTTTTTTCTGTGGTTTGTAGACTTGTAGAGGATATTTTTGATAATTCATAGGTTTATGAGTAGTACACAAGCATGGTTTATAATAAATATGTATTTTGTAGAAGGAAAAACCGATAAGACAAAAAATGGAATAGCTTTTCCCATAGACCATAAAAAGAGACTAAAGAATTCAAATTATTTTTCAAAATTAAAATTGGATCCAGGCTAATAACCTCTGCTGTTGAAGCCTAAAATGTTTAATTAATTAATAAAATTGGATTATTATAAAAATGTTTATTTTTGCCAGCTTATTGATTAAGATGAGTAAAAATCTAATCGCTCAGAACCTCCCCCAACTAAATAACTAACATAAAAATAAAATGACTATAACTTAACGCTCAATATTTAATTAACTTTAACATGACTTATGACCATCGTATTGCCTTAATTTAAATACAATTTTCTAAACAATTTTAACATACAACAACCAATTGTATTTATTTATTAATATTTTTTTATATTCATTATTCGATGTTAGGTAGTGATATATATATAATTTTAAGTGCTCGTCACATTATTTCCTCAATTTTTATATAAGCGATTTATTTTCTGGGAAATTTTTTTTCTGGTTTTATTTTTATATAATATATGTATAGCCGTATAGATACCTATATATATTTTTTATTTTTTTTAAATCAATCAGATCATTCAACTCGTTTTTAAAAACATCGTGTTGATTTTATTTTGCATCTCTGATAGTCTACACTTACTAGGTAACAAATTTATCTAAACGTATACAATTTATAGCATTAATGAGTACTACATTAGTGATTTGGCGAAATATTTTAGAAATATAATTTTAATTGTCAATATAAGATTGAGTATTATAAGGTTCTGGTATATTAAAAAATAAATAATATTGCGGCTTCTAGTTTACCAATTATAAATTACAGAAAGATGTGCCTATGACCTAATGAAGTTGAATTAGTACCTACCTCATTTAGTAACTCATTTCAAGCTAAGATAAATTTGATTTCAAATATTAAATTTTAACTTTATGCGAGACAATGACATAATGCTACTCTAACTGGTTAACCTAACTAAAGTTAGCCAGAATTTAATCGAACTTCTTAGAAATAGTAATCAAGCTTATCTCGAAAGTTACCATCAATATTCGTTTCTAATATAAATTTCTCATCTCCGACCATCTTGCCGAAATACTCAACCCAGACCCCAACAACATATTCAGAATCATACAATTCCTCTCAGAAACACATTTCATTAATAAAATATAAATTGTACTTAGCACTTAACACTTATCCTTTCGTTTTATGTAACTTTTTTAATTACTTTTACACTTATTGTATACCTCTATTTATAAATTCATATTATGTGTAAATAAATATATATATATATAATGTACTGTTTTGTCCAATGGCCATAAATGCCGCGAATATTTTGTTTTAAAAAAAAAAAAAAAATATTAGTGAATTTTTTATTCGGTAACTTATTGTCACACGAAATCAGTTTATTGAGGCCATAAGTTTATTTCGAGTAGATTTAATTCATTAATTGTTGGTATTGATTGATTTTATGACTTTGTCTAATTTATTTGATTAATTCATGTAATCCATTGTAATAACAAAAGTGACGAATCGTAATATTATAATATATTAGGTATGTATTAAACATGGAATAATAATAAATTAATAACTATTGTAGAAGTAATTTGGCTATGAGCATGTATAAAATGTATAAAAATGAAATAAAAATAATGAATTAATCAAACTACAGTAGTCAAAGTCGCCACACGGCTATAACAGTGGTAGAGGTATAGTACCAACTTAGTAGATACCTAGGTACTTATTTTTGTTGCTTGAAGACTGCTAAACAGTAGTAGTTAAAATACATGATAAATATTTTTAAAAACAAAACAAGTATTTATTTGTTTAGAAAAATGTAAGTACCTACCTATGTTAAAATGAATACCTACATAGGTTGTTCTAATAATTCATACACTATAGTTACACAAATATACACTAACATAAATATATAATACTACAATATATATAACTAATAATACTTAATAGTACCTATGTCTTTGCAGTGTATTATAAATATTATAATGCATTATTATTACGTATAAATTTCAAATTTAACTGTTAAATCCTTTGAATAATTCAACCCTGAATGATTAGTACTGACTACAAAACAATTTACAGAAATCATAAATTTAATAAACTAATAGATACAAACAGTATTTAATTGATATTATAGTCAATGGTTATTGATTGTACATAAAGTTATTTTGTAAATCAAAACTTACAATTACTTAATATTTATAAGTATACCTAGAATATAGATACTTACATTTGCGTACTTTTACAAGTTCATTAAATTGATTATTAAGTTGAGCTAATAATTG
Organism: Aphis craccivora; assembly: GCA_009835225.1. NCBI lineage: Eukaryota > Metazoa > Arthropoda > Insecta > Hemiptera > Aphididae > Aphis > Aphis craccivora. Next base: position 9,971 of record VUJU01002492.1, read on the forward strand.
TACATTTTTATTTTGTTGTTGAATCCAAGATTGTTTTATGGAATTAGTTTCTTTCACTACTTCATCAATTTTATTTCTGACTTTATCAATTTGCATTTGAGGAGTCAAGATATAACCATCCTAAATATTAATTAAAATCAAATACAAGGTAAATATCATGTAGACGTAGTTAAATATTAATTAAACTTTTTTTAACTTACATCATGTAATTTTTTTACTATTTCTAATTGTTTATTTTCTAAATCAATTTGTTTTGTTTTATTTTGAATCTCAGTGTATAATTTTTTTAATTCAGAATCTAATGTAGATAATGCAAATCCTTGATCATTCAGATATTTAGTGTTTTCTTCTATATCTTGTTCTAAATTAGAACTTGTTGTACGACATTGTTCTAGTTTTAATAAAGCTTTAGATAAATTGTTTTCAGCTTCAACTAATAATAATTCCTAGATTCAATATTAAAAAAATTAATATATTTTCAAGAAAAGAAATAATATATCATACATGTTCTTTATTTTGAACATTAATTTCTGATATTTTGTTATTTATCTGAACACAAAAATTGTTTGAAAACAATTGTTTTTTTATTTCATTTAAAATATCTTCTTCGTGTTTTAATTTCTGATTTGATACTTTGTTTAAAAAATTTAATAACGCATTTGTTTCATTTTTTATAGATATTTGTTCCTGCAATTATAATTTAATTTTTAATTTATATTAATTTATTCAATTACCTATATAATATACTATACCGATGTAATTTGATCTAAGTTTTGGTGTTGAAATTCTGTCATTTGTAAAAGTTTAGAATATTCTTCTTTCAAGCAATTGAACTTATCTAAACCTGTTTTAAAATTATTTTGTAAGTTATTTTGCTCTCGTTTCAATTTATTCAAATAGTTGAATAGATCTTTGTTTTTATGAAATTCTTCTTTGGCACTACGTTTGTAACTGTTGGCTTCCATTAATAATGTATGATATTTATTTTTTGCTTCTCTGCAAAATGTATATAAAATATGATTAATACAGAATCTTCTTTTAGATTATCTATTTAATATGTTACAATTATTGTGATTTTGTGATATAGGTAACAATTTTTTTTTGCTTTTATTTTTAAATAGGCATCTAATATTAAGTCATAATCTGGAATGTCGTCAATGGATATGACTTCCTCATTCACGCCTCCTAAATTCTTCCCTCAAATTTACTTATGGCACACATTCTATATTTTGTATAAATTGTAATTTTTTTTTATTTTAAATAATAATAAAAAAAATTCTTAAAATATACATATTTGTAATTTTTGTTTATCATACTGATTGTTTTGAAGTTATAAATAAGATTTTGAAAAAATTATTATTTTTAATGTTTATATTTTGAAGAAGAATAATTTTTCTTATAATAACCATAAATAAGGTAATTTGCCTAACATGCTAATTCCTTTATTTTCTTCAAAATTGCAGTAACTCAAAATCTAAACAACATACCTAATATTTTAAAATGCTTTATATTTTTTGTACTAGGTAGGTACCTACTTAAGAAGTGTCCTGTGGATATTATCATCTTCTGTTTTTCAATTGAGAACCCCTCACCCCTTTTCTACTGTAAATTATTTAGTGGATTATTTTGACATATCAAAAACAATATTCAAAGATTCATTTAATGGATTTGGAAGGTATGAAGGAAGACGATGATTACTTAAACATTTTAGTAATTAATATTCATAATTTTCAAAATATGTTCAATCTAAATAAACACTAGATTCAACATTACATATACTTTATATTTTGTAAGACTATTTTTTAAGACTTTTTGTTAAGTAGGAACCTATAAACATTTATAGTTGAAAAACAATTAGTTAAGATTTTGAATTAGGTATAAAAATTAAAAGCTAAGATTATCCACAAAATAATTTGCATTGAAATAGGGAGAGCAGTAAGGATCTCATTTGATAAACAGACAGAAGTTTATAATATCATCACAGACTTTAAGTAAATATATTTAAACGTTCCATACATCAAAATTTGAATAATTTAATAGTTTAATAAATGAATGGGTAGGGGAGGGGGGTATAAACATATTTAGAGAATCATTCTTTTTATAAACAAGCATTTTGACCTATTGGTTCAATAATGTTATTATATTTTATTAGTTATAAGAGGACTGATTGAGTATAATAAGCTCATAAGCAAAATAAAAAAATAATAATTTCATCATAGTTTTTTTTTAAATCACAAATGTTTGCAAAATAAGGACATTTTCATATGATTCAAATTCATTAATTTATATTATAAAAATTGTATGCAATAGTTACTGAAAATCATCTTTTGTTCTCATAAAACATTTATCACATTGTTGAATACTAATTAAAACATCATTCCATAGTAATGTAATCTTAGCATTATCTTCATTAATAGCGTCAAGATCGATTGAATTGTTTATAACTTTTTGTCTCAAAACTTCTCTTTCATTAAACTTTGTCTCTGCTTGTTCACCTAATTGTTTCATGCGATCTTCCAATCGAAGAATTTCTTGAGTTAAAGACAGTAATAACAAATCCTAGATATGACACATAAAATAAATAAACTTTAAATAATAATTTGAAATTCCTAACAATTAAAAATATCGGTCTGAACTTCTAATTATTGTTTGTTCAATTTTCATTTCTAATTAGTATAAACATGAAGTTATCTAGAGACCTAGAGTTGACTACTAGACTGTATGAATAGAAAATTTTAAAATTATCTTTTAGATAGGTATAAAAATTACCTGTTTTTGTTGATCATTTAATAATTTTTTTTTGTATTGTTTAGTTTCAGATTTTTTTTGATTATAAACATTAAATGTGATTTCTTGTTCTTTTTCATACTTGACTAGTTCTTTTAAAAGTCCTCTACTAAAATCTAGTTGTCTTTTTAAAGCGGAAACTAAAGTTATAAAATTGGTTAGGATAAAAAATAATAAATAGGTATCAAATAAAAAAAATATATACATTTTTTGGATTCAATTGTAGTTTTAGTATGAATTTCAGTATAGAGTTGTTTTCTTTGTTCAATACATTCTTCAACACGTTCTTTTGTTGTTTTTAATTCTAGTTTCATTCTATGAAATTCATTCAATAGCCTATGCTGAGTTTCAACTCTACAAGCAACATTATTTATTTCATTAATGAATGAAGATTTTTCTTTTTGTTTAAATCTAATTGAGCCATCCTTAAAAAAATCTTTTGAATTAATTTCAAACAATTCAGTTATATTTTAATAAAAATAAATAGGTATACTTACAAGTGTTTGCAATTCTTTTTTGATATTTTCTTTTTGTTTTAATAAATGTAATTTCAATGTGTTCTGAAATCTTACCATAACAGGATTATTTGGTTCTAGTACAATTAGTTGGCTATTGTATATTTCTTTATTATTGGATTTAGGGGTTATGTATGTCATATCACTATTTATACTTTCAAACCCTAATGATATATCATCTGAACTCTTTTTAGAAGTTTCTGTCTCTATGTCTAGAACACGTGAATAATAATTATCAACTAAATTTTCTGATTCTGATGACATATCTTCAAAATTCAGTAATTCTGTATATGAAGTTGAATCCATTTCATTAGTTTGCTGGTTTAATATATTTTCAAGTTGTTCTTTTGCTGAAACAGTATTCAAATTTTTAAAATCAGCTCAAAAACGTAAACCCAACCATTTAGTTTTGTAGTCAATATAAATTGTTTGTTTATAATATAAATTATCTGGTGATTTATCCATATGAAAGTTTCTGAATTTAAATATTTATTTTTGCTTTGTATAATATTTATGAATACAGACATGCAGTACAAATGTACAATAATACATTTTATAGAACAATGGGAATAAAAGAACAATCGAATAAAAATACCATTACTGATGGAAGAGGTCTTTAGTTGAGCTTTAGTTACATTCATGATATTATAAAATGCATACCTATTTACTTAAATAAATTATGTCTTATATCTTTTACTCACCCACAAGGTTAAGACTTTTATTATTATCTTGTGATTCATGTAGATTTGATGTAAATTCAACAGGATTTTCATTGCACATATCATCTATATGAATATTTTCAATTTCATTATCAATTTCCAATGTTCTTTGTTTGTCTCTAAATTTGTGATTTTCTGTCTCAATGTTATCCATTTCACCCTTAAATATATTATTTATTTAAAATGACAAGTCAATATGACCATGTATTATTTACATGTACTTTAATAATATTATATAAGAATGTGGTACCTACCTACTGCTTCATACATATTGGTTACTATGGCAATGTTTTTAAACAACAAGTATTTTTGATTTTTCGAGGGGTGTAGAACAAAATTAAAAGAAGTTCCTAATACTAAATAAAATTCACCACTTATAATTAAAAAATAAAGATTTGTATACAAATTATTCAAGTAAAAAAATTAAAAAATAGTGTTATCAATTATATCCATCTTAATTTTCTATTGTCTTCGCTTTTAATATACCATTGATAAATATTAGCTTTATGTTATTATTAAATAAATCAATTATATAGTATATTATTTTAATTAAATAAGCTAGACACATTTTTAAGGCAATATTGGAATGCTAACTAAGATATATCACCATTTATTATATACATACTTACTATCAGTACTATATGATATATTAAAGAATAGGATGGTTGTTGTAATTACACTGCACATAAGTGTGGACATTTAGCAGAAGTTGTATCATAGTTCACAATAAAAGAATAAAATACAGATTTAAATAAGCAATCTTGTTAATGGTAATAGGCAACAAAGAAAATAATTACAATATATTAAAGCATTCAATAATTATGTATAATGTTATTTATAATTTTTATTCACACTATATGTTTATAATTCTAATATGTATAATTTTGTTTATAATATATATTTATATATTTATAATGCCACATACACTTGAGGCAGATATATTGAGCTAAATTTTACCCAATCAAAAGGATAATATTTTGCTAGTTTAAAATTCTTAAACATTTCAATCAATAATACAATTATATAGTACATGTCATATAAACAATACTCCAATTTATAAAAATTATAATTAAAATACATAAATGTACACAAATGCTTACATAATATTAATCTCTTACTTATTTTAATAACTCTAATTCAAAAAATTAGGAAAAAATACAGAAAAATCAATTTTTGTCAATTAATAATTTTGGAACATTAAAAATAATGACTTTTATAAATAATAAATTTAAATCTTTGTTTGAATAAAAATATATATTAAGAATATGTTTATTAAAATATTTTAAAATGCTCACAACATTGCAAGTATTTAAAAAAACGTATATAATATAGTGTACATTATTCAATTATTGTTCAGTTCTTTAAGAATTGTATAAATTATTATTAATAACTTACATCTATAATTTCCAAGTTTTAAAGGTAAAATAATATTAATATTTACTAATAAAATTAACAAATATAACATAATATAACTCTACCAGTTTCTACAATTTTCACAAACACATTTACAATTAAAATCTAAGAATAATTGTCTCACAATCCAGTGCAATCTACTTTATAATTAGATAACTCAAATCAATCATAAACTATAATTTATAATGATAGTATTTTTATGAACTATAATGTGGATAAATAACTTATAATTTAAATTGTATTGTAAGTGTATAATCATATATGTTTCTGATTACAAATACAATTTAACTTAAGTAGATGCTGAATGGTTT
>VUJU01002492.1:15765-33394 GCA_009835225.1 Aphis craccivora
AACATATTAGTTTTTTGTTTAAAACAATGTTATTAATAAAAAGGAGATCAACATTTTGAAACAAATTTATTTATCAATCATTATATTTAAAACAACTTAAACATAAATTATTGAACCATATACCAGGGGTTTTGAAGAATTCTAATCAATTATCAAAATCAATATGAACCAAATTTTCTTAATAAAAAATATTATATTATACATAACAATAATTTTTTGTTTTCTAAAAAATATTTTAACTGTATGAATAATAATAAAATTCAACTTCTTCTTCTTCAAAAAAAAATTATATATAATTGAAATATTAAAAAAAAAATAAAAAACCTCATTGATATTAGTATACTAATTATTTTATTCACTTAAAAATAATTTTAAGTTATCAGTGAAGTGAAGTTAAATTCATTAAAATTATGTATTTAAAACGTAAATTATGACGGCATTAATCAATAATATTTTTAAGTGTCATTATTTCCATTAATAATTAATCTCCTTTGTATACTAACAAAATGTTTACATCTTTAAAAATATATCTGTTAAATATAATTTAACAAATGTTTCAAGTATTTCATGTTATTTTCTAGTAGAAGAGGATAAAGTATGAAAAGTATCTAAGCTAGATTGAATTTGCTGCATATGAATTTCTACACAATTTTCAAATGATTTTTGATTAGATTGACTAAGTTTAAGTTTTATTTCAACCATAGTTCTTTTTAAAGCATCCAATTCATATGCAGTAGGTTCACTTTCAGTCAATGTCTTCACCTGGAGCATTAAAGCTAATAAATCTTTGATTAAAGCTAACATCGGTTGGTCATCAATAATAAAACGGGAATCAGTTACTTCTTTGTTATGCTCTATCATTTGTTCAGCTTCATCAAATGACTGATTTTGTAAATAATCTGTTATCAATGGCCATGTTTCAGCTTCTTCAGGTGCTAATATTTTAATTTCTTCGCTAAGGACACACATTACAGATGTTAAATGAAGATTTAAATTATCCAAATCCAAAACAATTTTAGCATATCGACTCTGAAATTCTGGAGTTATATCTTCATTGTATAAAACCATTTTTTCGGCTTCAGAGTTCATGTTACGTAATGTTTGTACATATTGCTTTTTTGCGGCCAAAATTTTTCTAAATTTTACAGTAGATTCTAAAAGTTTCATTGAATATTGTGCAGTTGTGTTCTGATCAGTTTTATGTACGTCTACTTTAGTTTCAGGTGATATTGAACGATTATGATAAGGTACACGTGGACGACACATTTGTAATAATACATTTTTTGAAATAGTTTCTGGAGGTTGATTGGAGCATACTTCATAATCAAGGACAGAGTGTGTACCTAAGCCGGGCTTATCAAAATGTATTCTATAAGTATTGTTAGAAACATCCAAAGCTTCAATAGTTCCATTAAACAAACCATCTTCATTGTTACTTCTTAACATTGCTGTTACTTTTGTACCAACACTAAGTTGTAAAGGTATTTCCTCTGGTATATCTTTAAACAATGCTTCATCTCTAGCTTTCCTTTGTTGTAACAATCTTATTTTTCTTCTTCTTCTATCCAATTCTCGAATTTCTTCGTCAAAGAAATTCTGAGAACACCTACGAGGTTTACCCATCATTCGCCGTAACATACACCATTCCCTCCTAGTCATTGTCTTAATTTTAAATGAGGGAAAGAAGTCTTGTACACACATCATAAAATCAGAATCATATAAAAGAGGTTTATCTATATTACTATAAAACCACTCATAATATATCCAATTTTTAGCTTTTGGTAATTGAAAAATTTTCCTCAGTCTTAATCCAACATTTTGACAACGTTTACGTTCCAAAGAGTCTGACTTTGGTTTGGATGTCGACACTATGTTTTTAGGAGTTTCGAGTTTTACGGGTTTTGGTTTAGTTACACCATTTTCAGTAGATTTTTTAGAAGCACTTTTAACAGGTGTTTTAACATTGGGAGTCTTAAGTTTGATTGTTGGTGTTGTTTTTACGGCAACTTTTGGAGTTTGTAATTTTTGATTAACAATTTTTTCTTGTTTAGGCGTTTTTGGTGTTTTTGGTTCTACTTTAGGTTCAACAACTTTTTTTGGTGTTTGTTTTTTAGGAGAATTCACATACATCATACGTTCTTGTTTCACAGATGGATTTTTAGACGTGTTGAATACTTCTTCATCAAAAAATAATTTATTTTTTTTTCTTATACGAGCTGGCATACCCCTTCTATTTAATTTATCTTTTCCTGAATTTGATGATTCTATAATTTTAGGATTATTTCTTTTATTTACTGGCTGCAAGCCTAAAACAGCTGGACATAATTTTGTTTGGCGATATTCGCCATCTACTTCCATATCACTACTATCTGAATCCATTTTTGTTTATTTAATAACTTAACAAATAATTAAACTTAATATAAATACTGTGTTGGTAGATTGAAGTAATACGAGAAATATTTTTCAAGTGAATACACATTGACAATTCAACAAATTGCAGCGATTCCATAATAACCTGAAAAAAAAAAACAATTATTAAATATTTTCTAATTTTTATTAGAAATGGTTTGAGAAATATTATTAAGCCAAATACAAATAATATTAAAGAAGGAAAATCCCTATAAAGTGCACTTTTTTACCTGAAGTAAAACTTTACTTATATTAACAAAATGATTGTCTATTTTATACAAACTAATGAATGTTTTAATTTTATGATCATAGTTTGCTTTTAAGTGATTACAACTTTAATTAGTTAATTAATTAAATTTTTTTTTAATATTTGGGTAAGTATTAGACATACATTTAACATTTATTAGGTAACCATAAGATACTTATCGTAAATGTATGATACAAATACATAAAATAACTAAAATAGCTAATTTAGCAAATTCTTTTAACAATTCTATGCATCAAAATACATTTGATTTCTCACTAAAGACTGATGTAAATTTTACAAATAGTCGGGCAAATAGTTTATGAGTTATATGGATTTACCCAAGTATGAATAGGGAAAAAAAGCTAAAATCATGAACTTTTCAACAATAATCTATATCTTTGTATGACAAAACTTCTATTATTCAAAAAATAAGAGTTAGATAACAGAAGTAAATAAAAAAATAAATCTAAATATTTAATAAAAACTACTTAGGTATATGAAATTAATTTTTATATTAAACGAATATATAATGAAAACAATCAATTTGAATAAATGAGGGATAGTTAAAAAAATTATTTAGAAATTACAGTATACAATACTTTAAAATTAAATGAAGTTATCAAAGTAGGTGAAACATTAAGTTTGAGAATAAATAAAAGAAAATTATAAACTTTACAAATTTACTGAAAACTAGATATTTTAATAAATATGATTTTAAATTAAATTATTTGTATAATTTATTACACAAGGCGTGGAATACCAATAAAACCAGAACCTTGCTACATCTTATAAGTTATAACATGTCATTATTAGTAATATAATCAGGTCAAATTTTACGTATACTGGATAGAATTATAACTTATCAAAACATTTGAAATTTCATTTTTAGTTTCACAAAATGAAACCAAACTATAAAAAGAACCATGTACTAATGAATTGAAAATTAAAGTTTATAGTGAAAGTAATTAAAAAAAAAGTATGAACCAGAACAGAAACACTTAGCAATTCAAAGTTCAAACAGTATAAGTTTTGTTCAACTGATATCATACAACTTATTATCGGTTATTAAAATCAGCATAAAAAATGAACCAGAGAAACATTGAGTTCATTGTTCATCAAAATATTTGTACGAATTACAATTTGAAAGGAAATGGCGCAAACAACTGTACTAATTGTCGTTTGAATGAATTCTCTAACGTCCCGAAACATCAATTATCCATATACTTTAAATATACTTACCCTATTTCCATGATGAATATAGTACGATGATGAAATAAATTGCAAGCGATGGATGTACGTATTAGAAGTAATAATACGGAATCAAATACGAAATGATTTGTAAATTTATAAATTTCGTAAAAATCGCGGAGGAAAACATTTCCCAGTTTAAATTCCACATTATCGCCAGGTGCAACAATAACATTTCACGGACTACCGAACGAACGCTATACAGTGATGCAATACTTTAAAAACAAATCGTTATCAAGCAAACAGTTTAAAAAACAAAAATCAATACATTATCAAAATCAAATACGAATTTTTAATTTGTTAAATTGTTGGTTACGTTCAAAAAATCAAATTAATTTTTTAGACTCGTTTTAGTTGTTTCTTAGAAAACCATAAATACTCTACAGTTATTGGATACGTTATACGTAGTATTATACCAATAAAGTAATTTGTGAGTTATCTTCTTGAGAAGTTTAACAGGTAACTAATTAGTTTAAATAGTTTAATTTTGAACTTTCTTGTATTTTATTACAATTTTACATTTTATAATAACACTGAAATTTTATTATTTTTTACAATTAATAATCATATACTACTTATAATAATTATACCTTAGGATATTTATTTTATTACTAAATTAAATTGTTATAGATATTTGTTTGAATAATTATATTTAAATATTTTATAAAACTTAAATGTACCCAAATATATATTTAATTACTAATTAGTAATAAGTATTGCAGATAATTAAAGTATAATAATATTAAATTCTGTTATTTATTCTCCAATTGCTAAATAATCTATAAATTGATTTTAGTATATTGTTAATGCTTTAAAATTTGCTACTATGACAGTATTTTTATATTAAAATAATTGTAAACCAGGTCAACAATTTTAATTTTTAGTAATTTATTGTTTGTGTTTGTTTTTTTTTTAGGTTTTTTGAAATGGCATCCATTAATGAAGACTTCTTGAGTTTAAATGAAAAAACAAATACTACACTAGATATTATTAATACATCAATTGTAAAAGAAGAAAATAAGGGAATTGCATGTATAAAAAAAGAATATATCATCGAAAGACATGTACCTAAGTTAGCAATAAATTGTATTTCTGAATCAGATAAAAACCAATTAAATGAAGATGAACCCCCTTCTAAAAAGCAGAAGTGTACTAAGAGTGTATTAAAAGGTCAAAACAAATCTAGAAATTGTACTTATTATCAAATTCCACAAGAACACTTATGTTCAAACCTTGTTGAAGGTTTAGAAAAAGGTTCTTGTTCATTTGAAAAATGTAAATTTTTACACAATGTAACAGAATATTTGGAAAAAAAACCTGATGATATTGACCAAACATGTTATGTTTATTCTATTAAGGGTCGTTGTCCTAGAGGATTGACTTGTAGATTTGGAAGTAGCCACATAAAAAATGGTATGAATATTATTGACCAAACTAAGTATGAAACGTGGATTAAAAGTGAAAATAATTGTAAAACCTTAAGTAAAGAAAATATGTTAAAATTACGAAAAAAATTATATAATTTTACAAAAAGTGAAGAAGCAGTTAAAAAAATTGATAAGGATAAGGATTTAGGACCTTTAATTCAGGAAAGTTCAAAAAAAATAAATTGGAATAATAAACTCTACTTAGCCCCTTTAACTACAGTTGGTAATTTACCTTTTCGTAGAATTTGTAAAGAGTTTGGAGCTGATATAACCTGCAGTGAAATGGTTTTATCATCAAGTCTGTTACAAGGTCATAATCAAGAATGGGCATTAACTAAAAGACATGAAACAGAAGACATATTCGGAATTCAAATATGTGGTAATAATCCATATATGTTATCTAAAAGTGCACAAGTCCTACAAGAAAATGTAGATATGGATTTCTTAGACTTGAATTTAGGGTGTCCATTAGATCAAATTTATAAGCAAGGAGCTGGTAGTGGCTTATTACTTAGAAGTAAAAAATTAGAAGTTTGCTTGAAAAGTATGAGAACAGTACTTGATGTACCCCTTACAGTAAAAACTCGCTCAGGTGTAAATAAAGATCAAAATGTTGCGCATGATTTAATACCTATGTTCAAAGATAGTGGAGTATCCCTTATAACAGTTCACGGAAGGTCAAGAGATCAAAGATACACAAAAATGGCTGATTGGAATTACGTTAATGAATGTGCCAAATTGGCAAATCCAGTACCAGTATTTAGCAGTGGTGATATAATGTCTTATGAAGATTACATAGACACAAAACAGCAATATCCGGATATTTCAGGTGCTATGATTGGTCGGGGAGCTTTGATAAAGCCTTGGATATTTAAAGAGCTTAAAGAAAATAGGCATTGGGATATAAGTAGTAATGAACGATTAGAAATTTTAAAAAAATTTGTAAAATATGGTCTTGAACATTGGGGTAGTGATACTCGGGGTGTGGAAACAACAAGAAGATTTTTATTGGAATGGCTTTCATTTTGTTACCGATACATTCCTGTGGGAATTTTAGAACGTGTACCTCAAAAAGTAAATGAAAGACCACCAAATTACAAAGGAAGAGACGATTTAGAGACATTAATGGCTAGTGGAAATTGTGCTGATTGGATAGAAATAAGTAAAATGTTACTTGGACCTGTACCTAATGGTTTTCAATTTCTACCCAAACATAAGGCGAATTCTTGGAAATAGTTAATTTATGTTATATAATCTATTATTGCTTAATAACCATTGTTCATATTATCATATTGTTTTTTACTATATTATACCATGTTAAGGTTTTGTGTCAGTGTATTAAAACTAAAATAGAATGCGTGTATACCATTTGTGTATTAAAATTTTTTTAACAATTTTAAGCATTTGTACAAAATTTATAATGTAAGGGTACAGGGTAATGCGAAGGTGAACCATTCAGGTTAGGTCACTCGTCTTCTGGGCGATACAACTATAGTGTAGTAATGAATACAATAAATTTTAACTATTCATTAAATTTTATAAAACATCTATAAGAAAAGTGTCTATAATACCGTTCATGGTAGTTATGCTAATTATATTATAACTATGTCTACTGACAATTCAATTAGCCATCTACGTTTGAAAAGGTAAATTATAAATTGTATGGAATATGGATAAAAAAAAGTTAGGTATTAATAATTATAATTATTATTTTATTGAGAAAATCGTGTACAATATTAATTCATAATTGATAATTGAATAATCTGCTATCAGTGGCCAGTGCCATCTTCATTGTTTTATACAGTTTATTGTTATCTATATCTCAACTGTGACATAACCACGGTTTAAGATATATAGATATATAGTCATGACAATCAGCGCCTTTCTTGATAGGGTGGTCACACTGCTAAGCAAGTAAATAGTAATTTACATAATATCTTTCAGTAGTGTATTATCAAAACACAAAAAATGATGCTTATAATTGCTTTCACTTCATTGATTATTCTTTATAACTGGGTTGTTGTTACTTAGTTAGTTTTATCATGATTTTGTAAGTTCTAAGGCTCAGGCTTGATTTGTCTTCGTTTAATTGTTATTTCTTGGTGTATACTGTATTCTTTTAAATTTAGTTGTCTTCTTTTTACGAGATAAATAATGTCTCTATTTAGGTAAGCAAAAATTAGGATTTCGTTGAAAAGCCTATTGTAATTGATTAATTTGTGTTTGTATACTAATTACTAATTTATAATTCCTTAGCGTGTTACCAGCACCTACACAATTCCTTCAAGATTTGGAAGAAGATGACGAATCTAATGAAACACTTGCAGAGAAAACCAATACATTTGAAGTGTATGCTGTTAAAATCCCACCATACGGTAACAGAAATGGATGGGTACCAAGGACTGTTGAAGTAATGTCTATACTATGTTATTTATATTGTAATGTTTCGTTATTGATTATAAATAAGAATAATGTTTAAAATTAATGCTCTAGTCAAGTAACTAATTACAGAGTTACAGATATTTTTCAAAATCTTGCTTTCAAATCAAACATTTTTAACATGCGGTGTTCATAATACCTTGTAGGTTTTCAGTATAATTATAGTAGTTAAGTTTCACACTTCAATATTTTGTATAATAAGTTGGACGGCAGTCAACATGCTAATTCAATAGTATTTTTTACCAGACAATAGTAATATCAATTTTAGAATAAAGTGTTTTTATTGAATACAATTTAATTAAAATAATATGAATTTTATGAAATATACTTATTATTTGATATAGGCAAAAATACATTGGGTGACTGTTGGCAGTCATATGGCAAATTGGAGTACTTTTGAAAGTAATAGTTTTGATACATTCAACTATTGTATAATATTTTTAGTTAAATTTGAGTATGGACTAATATAGTATATAGTAGGAAAAAATATTATATTTTTTAAACCTATTAGGTAATGCATCATAAATTTTATTAAAATATAATAATTGGTTAGATGTTTTTTATAAAATCATTAACATATACTTTTGTTAAAATAACTATTTTTTTTTTTTTTTTAGGATTTTGGAGATGGTGGTGCTTTTCCAGAAATCCAAGTTGCACAATATCCATTGAATATGGGAAAAGAAAATAAAGAATCTGTTTCAAATGCTCTTGCATTACAGTTAACTTCTGATGGTAAAGTTAAATATGATGTGATTGCTCGCCAAGGTCAAAGAAAAGATAAAGTGATTTATTCAAAACTGTCTGACATGCTCCCATCTGAGGTGATCAATGAAGACGACCCTTCTTTGCAAAAGCCTGATGCAGAGGAAGTTGCAGACATCACTGAAAAAACTAGGGCAGCTCTGGAAAAACTGACTAATTCTAAAGTTTCGGCTGCATTACCAGTACGAGCAGCAGATAAACCCGTAAGTCATAATGTTTTAATTTTATTTATATACACTTATTTTATAATATTTATGATTAGGCTCCAGTACAATGGTTCCGTTATACCCCTACTGAACAAGGACAAGAATATAACTCAGGATCAAAACAACGTGTAGTAAGATTAGTGGAGGCTCAGAAAGATCCCATGGAACCCCCAAAATTCAAAATAAATAAAAAAATTCCTCGAGGTCCTCCATCACCTCCTGCACCATTAATGCATTCTCCAACTAGAAAAACATCTGTTAAAGAACAGAAAGAATGGAAAATTCCACCATGTATATCCAATTGGAAAAATGCCAAAGGTTATACAATTCCATTAGATAAAAGATTAGCTGCTGATGGCCGAGGTTTACAACAAAATCATATAAATGAAAAATTTGCTAAGTTGGCTGAAGCTTTATACATAGCAGATCGTAAAGCCAGAGAAGCTGTTGAAATGAGAGCTCAGTTAGAAAAGAAAATGGCACAAAAAGAAAAGGAAAAGAAAGAGGAACATCTTAGAGCAATGGCTCAAAAAGCCAGAGATGAAAGGGCGGGTATTAGGCTTCCTGGATCCGCTAAAAATGACGAATCTCGTGAACGTGATCAATTACGTTTGGAACGTCAAAAAGAAAGAGCTCGTGATCGTAACCTTGCTAGAAATGCTGACAGCCGTAAAAGCAAAGTATTGCGAGATCGAGATATTAGTGAACAAATTGCTCTTGGACTCCCAGCAATCACTAGAAAAACTGGAGATACTCAGTATGATCAACGTTTGCTTAATACAACAGCAGGTATGGATACTGGATTTGGAGACGATGAAGAATATAATGTATACGATAAACCTTGGCGTGGAAACAGCTCATTGGCTCAACATATTTATCGTCCGTCTGCTAATATTGATAAAGATGTGTACGGTGATGATTTAGAGAAAATTGCCAAGACAAATAGGTAAGTTTCGTATTATACTTTATGTTTATAGTATTATTAATTATTGAATGAAGCTCAAATTTAAGAGAACAAAATTAAATGTTAAATAATTAAAACTGTTCGATAGTTCTGTGTGTTTTCAAACAATAGTTTTATTTAAAAAAAATACAATTTAACTTCTAATATTCTGCATCTATCCTTTACAAAAATATTAAAGTAATTTTGATTTTTGTTTTTATTTAGATTTGTTCCCAACAAAGAATTTAGTGGGACAGATCGTGATCCTAAAGCTAGTGGTCGGTCTGGCCCTGTTCAATTTGAGAAACATCAACAAGAAGAGGATCCATTTGGTTTGGATCAGTTCTTAACTCAAGCCAAGCATGCATCTAAAAGGTCTCAACCACAGCAACAAGATCGTGATAAACGTCGTAGAAAAGATTGAATTCATTTTTTTCTGTTTGGTTTCAAAATTATTTTTGTATCCGTTGCTTTAGAAATGAATATTTTTATTTTAAAAACTGACTTATTAACAAAGATTCAGTAAAATATCATAAAATCTATTAAAAATATTTTATTTTCATAACAATGTTGAATTGTTGAATATTTTGAATGAAAAAATATATAATATCCATTTTCCACATATAGTGTGATATCCCTAATACATATAGATATGCAATTATAAACTTAATTCAATTGTTGGTTTTATTATTTTGTTTCAAATCATAGTATTAAACACAGCTATAATAACTGAATAAAAATTTTAATACAAACTGACTGGTCCCAGCTTGTGTATGCATCCCCTTCTATACTTAAATGTTAAAAGAATTGTCATTGCTTAATTAAAATTATTTCTGTTATCATTTTAAAATTAAATAAACTACTAAATATGTAATAAAATTGGAAACTTTCCAATTCAATATTTAGAATATAATAAAAAATGCATTAGACATAATTAATTTTACTCTTATTAAAGCCTTATGATATTGTAATTGTAATTGATGTTTCATACCTTATCACTAAAGATACTATTTTTATGAAAGAAAGTATCATAAAATGTATCAAATAAGAAACTAATTGATAATATGATATTGATTTATTATGACATTCTGTTATAAATTATGATGCATTGATTAAAACTTCTTTATAGATCATACAATGTCATTATTATTATTATTTATTCTATTTCATGCTCATCATTTATAACACTTTGAATTTCATAAAAGTGTTTTAAATTAATTACTCTTTAGTATTAAAGTTATTTTAATGCTCACCAATTTTGTTACTTAGTATTTACTATTTAGACAATTTATCTTTAATGTCCAAGATAATTTTTAAACCGTTATGAACAGATTGGGAAATAGATTAGTAATTGTTTCAGAAAAAAAAATAAAAATTACTTTAAAAAAAGTTAAATTGTTATTTAAATATTGCTCCTTAAACAATTTATTTTTTATTTTATAATGATTCTTCATCATCCAAATGTAATATAGATTTTATTCAATCAAATTTATTTAAGTAGTATGTAACAATGTTTTACCATTTTCCCCAACTGGTTATAATTGATTGAGATAATGGTAAATCCATTATTAATTCTTGTTGTTTTTTAACTCAACTAGAAGCTTAAAAAAAATACTTTTTAACTGTTACTATTAATTTACTAACAACAAAATGATCATTTTGCAATACATTTTAAATTTCTATAAATCCTATGCGCCAAATATGTTAAATTAATTTAAATTTGAAAAACCATAATCCAGGATAAATTGTGGTAATGATGAACTATTAAATAGTTTTTCAATAAATTAATATCTCAATAATAAAGAATTTACAACTTTTTATTTTATACATAGATTAACAATTATGATATTCTTCCGAATACTTAAATTACTTATATTACACGTACAGTTTTGTTAACATTTTTGTTGATTAATTCTTTTTCCATTTTTTTCTTTTGTTCTTTAAATGCCATTGTGTTTGCTTTTCTTTCTACTCTTCTTTCCTAAAGAAAAAAATTTACATAATAATAATATATATATAAGTAATTTAAACATAATAAAGAATCATACATGTCTAAATTCTTTGAGAGCTTTTTTCCTCTTTAGTTTTTCTTCAGGAGTCTCATCTTTTGGTCTTATAGATAAAACAGATAAAGCTGATATCACTGATCTAGAGCCGGATTTTGGTGTATCTTTATTATCCAAGGTTTTCAATGCTTGAGCTGTAAGTCTTTGTTGTAATATTGGAACTCCAGTTTTAGGATTTATTCGTATTTTCTGAATCTAAATTACAATTATTCAAATCATTATAAATATATTTTTATCTTATAAAGTTGTAATTATTGAAAAGTAAGAAATTTCAATACTTCTAATAAAGTATGTTATTAAAAAAATTTAAAATTTACTGGTGGGTCCTTGATAAGAGCAGGGTGATTGTAAATATTAGAATATGTAGAAATGATGCTTTCGCAATCCCATTTTTTTACATCTTGGTCTTCAACTGGTACTTTATAAGTAGGTTCTTCTTGATCAGAATCGCTATCAAAAATCAAAGCAGCCGTTCTGTCAGTAGGTATTTCATCCTAAAATATTAAAGAAATTGAAATTAAAAAACTAAAATTTCTTAGTATCAAAAAAAAAATTATTATTTTACCCTTTTCATATTTAATTCAAATTCTTCAGCGGCTTTTTTCAACATGTCAGATTCCATTGTTAATGTACCTTCAATTTCTTCAGTTTCTAATGCTCCAATACCTGCATCATCATATTCAGCAAATAACTAATGACAAAAAATAAATAACCATTAGTGTTTAAGTATATTTAAATTTTTTAATTGTCTTAATACTTGTTCAAATTGATCATCTATTAATTTTAAATTTTCATTTCGTCTTATAATAGAACTGGACATGGAGTAATCAGTAAAACGTGATTTGGTATCATCATTGTTTAAGCTACCAACATCATCGTATGCCTCACTATCATAATCGTCACTTTCTTCATTTATGTCTTCTAGTTCATTGATATCATCATCTGATCTGAAGCCAAATAAACAAAGAATACATGTCATGTAAAATTCAAATATACCAGTAGGTTATAACTTACCCAGGTTGATTTGCCATCACCACAAAATCATCTTCCAATTCATTATCTGGATCATCAAAATTAAAATCATCGTCCATTGCAGCGACAATGTCTGGATCCAAATCCAAACGCAAACCTATACAATATAATTTATTATATTATTAATCTATTAATAATTTAATTCATACTAATTTATTGAATCTCACCTGATTGAGGAGCTGCTTTATTTAACAAGCCTACTTTTTCTTCGACTTCAGACTCAAATATTGAAGATGGTAACATAACTTTGGGTTTTTCTTTCTTTATTACACAAAAATAAATAAAAAGGAAAAATAAATTTTTTTTTTTTTTTATTATAAAATATAGTATTCAAAAATTGTTTATACCTTTTCATTATTATGGTTTGCAGGAGCGGGCAATAATATAAAATCATTGGATCGACATTCTTTTAGATGTTGTAAATAGTCATAATCATCATCAAAATATATCCCATATTTAGCTTCTTCATCCTTATTTTTTTTCTAAAAAATGTATTATAGTATTTTACAAAGAATTTAATAACTTCAATTGTTTATAAAAAAAACATACTCCTTTTGATTGAGTAGGCTGCTGAGGTACCAAAACATGTTGTGGTGCTGTTTCATCAGTAACAAGAGGATCATGCTGACTTCTGTGTACTACATGGAAAGTAACAGAATTTTTCTTTTCAATAAATTTTCTTTTGTTTTTCGGCTGTAAAAATTAAAATATTTATAATAAAAAACATAAACTATTTTGATGTTGTTGATTATTTTAAAAATAATTTACTTAATAAAAGATTTAAATTATAAAATTATTTGTAACCTTAAGTAAATATTTTACAAATAATTTTAAATAATATAAATAAAACCATTAAAAAACAATATACCTATTATTATATATGGGTACAATATTATTCTGTGAAATACTAAAATAGCAGGTTGTTGTTACATAGGTACTTTGTTTTTACATTTAACACAATAGCACTATTGTTTCAAATGTATTAAGTAAAATACAAATACTCTATACTATATATTTTAATAATACCTATTAAATTTTTCTTACTTGATTAAAGATCCATTATATATATATATATATATTTAAACACTTTTAAATTAATAATCATAAGAGTATAATTGAACATTAATACTACATACTATTGCAGTTCTTATATACCGTATAGTATTATTGATATTGATAAATGGTAATAACTAATAAGTATAGACTTATGAGTTCAATGTACAATTGGAAAAAAAAATCTTTACAGAAATCAAATTTCTATGATATGCTCAATACTACTTATTTAGTTTGGTTAAATAGGAATAGATAATAAATAAACTACGCTTAGATGAAGCATAAAAATAGATATTATTTGATATAATATACAAATACAATTTGGATAAATAGAATTAGTCTTATCCGTATACACTATAAACTAAAGAGATACTAACTTTGCTAGTAGTAAGTACTTTTACTATTGTTACTATTTGCAATTATTATTATAGTAATATAATTAAATTCTGAGTTAATTAATGTTTAGCAAAAATAAACGAGTAATGGTTGGGTATCAATATTTGAAATTAAAATCAACTAACCATTTTGAACTTTTAGCTCCTACTATTGCAGGTAGAGATGAGTCGTTCACGAACGAACTGTTCACTGTCTCACTGAACGAACCTGAACGTAAATTTGACTGATTCGATTTGAATGATTCACTCAGACTTTAATATTCACAAATTACCTGTGAAGAAAACACAAATTATAAACTCACGTGCCACGGCTAAGTAATGCGTATTGTGTAATGTACTAATGTGTATAGATTCGAGATAAAAAAATGTTCTTTTTAATCTACTATATTATCAACAAGCCTGTAGTGATAAGCACTTGTTCGATTGTCGTTTAACCAATCGGCGATCCGGTCAACACTGGCTGGTATCGGAGGACGATAAGCACAAATGTAGTGGTATCTGATAAGGAGAAAAATCACAATTCAAACTTCGAAAAAAAATACCTTTTTAAAGTTTAAACACCACCGTCGCCGACTAGCAGGAAGTAAGAACTTAACCAGAGACAGTATTCGCCACTGCAGATTCGCAGAACAGATCTAGTTAGATTGTACGGAGCTGCCGTCCCCACATCACTGCGGGGCCGTGAACAGTCGTTACCGAGCGATGGAAGGTACGATCATTGCTTGTCTATAATTTTTAGCGTTATTTTTATTGCCGACATCGTTTCGCGACCGACCGTCTGCCGCCGCCATGTCGCTGAGGAACGTCGCCCGGAAGCTGCTGTTGTCGCGCCCACGGACGTTCGGCGCCGGTCAGCCCGGGTCATCGCCTAACCTAGCGCCGCAACAACAACCCCGCCGGTCCGTCGGCGCGTACGAGAACGACGGCAAAACGTACGTGTCCATGTTGAACAACAACAACATCCGGGAGGGCATCATGATTTCCGGTTACAGCCAGTACGGGTTCCGGTTGAACAACGGGTTCGTGGTGCTCGGGCCGGTCGTGTGCTTCGCCAACTCGATAATGGCCTGGCGCGTGGAGAACGACCGGGACGTGACCGTCGACTCGCTGTCGATGCTGTTCCACCTGGAACCCCCGCCCTCCGTCATCGTGCTGGGCATGGGCGACGCGCCGCAGCGGAACCGCCGGGACGACAACCGCCGGAAGCCGCAGCTGCACCGGCAACAGTTCGACAAGGTGGTGTTGGCCGCGGCCCGCCAGTACGGGTGCACCGTCGAGATACTGCCGGTGGACGCGGCGCTGGCCACGTACAACTTCATCATCAGCGAGGGACGGCACGCGGCCGGCGCGTTCATACCGCCGCGGTTCATACCGGCCATGGACGACGACGCGGTCACGGCCAACGCGCGCCACGTCCACCTGTACGGGGAGAGCATGCCGGTCACCGACGTGTGGTTGGACGCGGAGGAGCGCAGCGAGATGATAAACGCCAACTACCGGGAGTTCGGAGAGGTGGTCGGCGCGCAGAGGGCGGCCGACCACGAGATGCGGTCGAAGCTGGCCGGCGACCGGAAGCCGGGCGACGGACCCGAGAAGAAGATCCGGTGATCTGCGACGGACGCGTTCGTACCCCCATGCGCCCCCGCCTTTGTTGTAATTATATAGTCGACCGTTGTTGTAATCGCGCTCCCCCCCCCATCCGCGCAGCAGAGACCGAATGTGCTCTTCTGCTGCTGCGTGTTCCCAAAACTACGCGTTTTGTCGTTGTTGTAAAAATATAATATACGTACCTATAATATTAATTATTGTTTGCCTTTCTGCAACTATATGTGTGCCTATATATATATAGAGGTATCGGTAAACTTTTTAAAAATGAAACATTGTTTTTTTTTTTTTTTCATTTTTTGAATTCAAGTACCAGCGTACCTGCGGACCGCCTATACACGTACGGCACTTTTATAAGTTATATACCCGTAGGTACTTTAGAATGCCAGAATGGTGAGATCATTAACATCGCAGGGTGACGTCTGCAGATTTCAAGTGTACCTAATGTGACCGTAGACGTGGTTTATCTTTCTCCAAATCAAACTAGTATAGACTTAGGGCTGTGAATTTGTAGCAGTGCATTTTATTTCCATCCATTTATGAAACTTTTATTTTGCATTTGTAAGTCATATTTTTCTGTTTTAGTTCATTTCCCGGTATATTTAATTAAATTCTACCAATTAACGTGTTTGAAACCCTTTTTATTTGTTTTACACAACTTTAAAAATTTTAAAAAGTCTTTCAGGTGAATAGCATTGTACAAAATTCAATTTCAATCAACATTTTTATTATTTTTTTTTTTCATTAAAATGTTATGTACTAATGTATATTATAATATCCATATAAAAATTAAATTAAAAACCATTTTAATTTCAATTTATGCTGTAATTTTTGGCATTTTATATTGCATTGTTTGCATTTTAAATGTATCTTTTATTTTTTTTTAAGGTTTTTAGTCGAGTTTTTAGTGCATTAAATTCACAGCCCTAGATAATAATAATATCACGTTTACTTAATACGCATTCAGCATTCATTGTTTATTGTTATATAAATATATTTTTCAAAAAAGAAGAAAACGCCTTATAATATGTATTATAAGCACAATTTTTCGCCTTAGGTACCGAAATTCTGTAATCAATTAAAAAAAAAAAAAATCATAATATGATATAATAACCTTACCTAATATTTTAAGCTAATTGAGAATTTTTTTATGCTTTTATGGTAATGAAGTTTATTATATTTGATTTATTTGAATTAAGACTAAATAACGAAATAGAAATATTTTCACTTTCCTTAAGTCCATAAGTTCATTTTACAACTTATTATAAATTATAATTATAGTAAAGGACCTTCAATTTCAAATGCGTATTTGGTTACGGACTTTCGAGAACTTTTTAAGTCATATAATTTTTTATGATCAGTAAAAAAACTTCAAAATGTTGTACAAGATACTGACATCCTATATAAGTTGTATCTCATACATTTATAGGAACCTAAATAATAATTTTGTTGAGAATAAAAAATATTATTCATATTTCATAAGAACTTTAAACTTTTCGCCAATCGTCACTATATTATTATTTCCTAAGCAATGAAACATTCAAAATATTTAGTTTAAATTTAAGCTTTTTTTTTTACTATAAAATCGTATTCATATAGTTTTTTGGTATGTTGGCATATGCATAAGCTAATTATTATAGCTAGTATTATTAGCTCCGCTTTAAACAGATAGGTACTATACCTAGAAATAATAATAATCTAGTAAGAATAAGGTTAGTTCTATTCTAGGTTAATTCTAGGTAGAACAATAATCTGTGTACACATACACTTCATAAAATAACTAATATAATAGTA
>VUJU01002493.1:0-36447 GCA_009835225.1 Aphis craccivora
CACCGCCACCGCTAAAGTGTGTGAGCACCTTAATAGGAACATAGGAGGGTTTAGTAAAATGAGTTTCAGAAATTAGCGCAATGTCTATGCGCTTTTCCTGAAGGACTAGTTGCAATTCATTTACGTGATTCATAAGACCGTTGGCATTAAATTGGAGAATTAAGATAGAGTTACTTTTAGACGAGGGCATTATTTTTTATCTAAAAGATTTGAGACTACTTTAGTGAGAAGAGTTATTAATGGACTTATTAAATGTTTGAACTCAATCATGAAACTCGCTAATAATATATTAATATTTGGAGGAGGAGGAACTGTATTATTGGCATTGGAGTTAGAAGTAGCTTGGGCGTAGGTATAATTCGCAGCGGGTGGGTGTGTCGAGGAGGCTTTCACTGGTTGTGTTTTTTGTACATGTATATTTTTAGGATTAATACTTTTAGCTCTCTGATTATTTGGCATTGGTTTTTTGCGTCGTTGAAGGTCCCTGTAGATTGAACAGCCTTTGTAGTTTGAAAGATGATCTCCAGAACAAAGTGCGCACTTGGGAGGGGCGTCTCTGGAGTTTGGACAGTCGGACATCATGTGTTCGGACACAGCATGTTGGATAACTGCAATAAGATTTAGTGTACATGTAATCTTGGCAGTTTGAACATTGGTTTATAGTTTTGGGTTTGTATGGCTCTTCCACTTTTATTAACGTATGAAGTAATGACGTGAGATTGTAGATTTCGTTGAACTGATCAGTTGATTCAAGGTCCACAAAAAATAAAGGTAATGGATGTTAATTTACCTTATGGAGAACACTTGAGACTTGCCTAACTTCAAATAGGCGCATTTCTAGCTCAAATTTAATTAGCTTAGTTGGTGTAGTTGGATGGAGGTTTCGAATCACAACTCGTAATAGTTTGTCTTCCTTAAATTGAAAAGTATGGAATTCTGCTTTTTGGTCTCTCAGGAAGTGAACCAATGCTCTATACAATTCTGGGTTTGTTGTCATTATTTTTACTCGATCTGTCGCTGATTTGCAATAAAAATTAAAAATTATCTACTCCGATGAGTTCGATAAGCTTAGTGCATATACCGATTTGTGGAAAAGAATAGTTTTTTGTTTTTATTTGTCGGCGTTCGTGGTGAACTCGGATCGGAAGAATTTGAATGAATTCTTTTAGTTTTATTTGTCGTACATGTAGTTCATCCGCCCGACGATGAGTTATCATTATTTGAAGTGTCCATTTTATCATTGGCGTTGTAGCAGCTGATTTATTTTTATTAAATTTGATTGTCCGTTGATTACTGGAGTCGCCGTTAATTGTCTTAGTAGTAATTAATTTAGAATTATTAATTTTATCTTTGTCCTTGATTGGGAGTGTAGGAGATAGTGGCATTGCAGGTAAGGGGCAAAGTTTCGATAGACCGCCGTGCGCGGCGCGCGATAAACGACGACGAAGTGACCGAATAGCACTAGCGAAGTAGCGACAATATTGTAATATTATGCAATATAAAAATTAAAATATAAAATAATAATACGTTACGTTTAGATCAGAAAATCTTCACATATTGATGTAAGAACAAGTTTTACATGAATAAGATATAACTGATACTTGAATATTCATTTTAACACTAATTGAACCTTTTAGTCGCAAAAAATGGAAGTAAAAATAATGTAATGTTGAATGAAATGACGGAACGTAGCAAAACTTATGTGCATGCTACGGACGCTACACACGACCCATAGATAAAAGAATAGACACGAACTGATAAGCGATTTTTAAATAATAAATTATTGTGTAGTAGCAATGTTCTATTCTGTGGTAGTAGTGACTAGTGTTATCCACATTCCACAGATTCACGCGATTTCATGTGATATAATAATTATGATTTAAATAAAATATTAAACTGAAAGAATATGAATAGTGATATTATTTATTATAAATTGTTTCTTTTGAAATCTTTAAAATTAAAATGTAAATGTATTTTTTTTTTTTTAATTTCAGGCAATGATTTGCAATTTATTTTTAACTTAGCAGGCATTATTTATTGAAAATCATTTTTCTTAGGAGAACTTTAAACATAGACTTTTTATGAACAATGGTGCAAATGGTAGATATCTTAAATCGTGATTATAACAGAAATATTGTGGTACTGCAGGTACATTGCGATCAACAGGTATACCTATTTTTAAAAGCTTATTTCTTATTGGGAATCTTACCAATAGCTGTGAAAATAACATTATTCTAGGGGGGACAAATGCCCCGGCTTGGTCCCCTTGGGGACGCCCATGGTCGACATACCTATACATATCAACTATGAGTGATCGCATTAAATTTATTATTTCATCAACTCTTGCAAACTGGTATAACACATCATATTATTATCTGTTATTAGTTAAATAATTTATTGTTTATTTGTTTACATTGTTTATTGTTTCATAAGAACCGAGTTCACAGTTGTATATCTGCATAACACGCCGGCGGCGCGGCGACTGAAGCGTCTGAAGCACACGCGGACGCGCACAATGTCGGCACTCGGCGGCATGTCCATTCCTATTTCCTGAAGGTAGGTAATGTTGTTATCGATCGTGTACCTACTGTTGCCCGCGCGAATGAATAAATTAATTTTGTTTTTGGCGGCAAATATCGACGACCAATGAATTGTTGTGGCGAACTGTTTACAACGAGTAGCGCAAAATCCGGCGATATTCACTGTAGTGCACACTACGTTGCCAGCTGCATACCTTGGTTAGGTAATATTATTATGTTATTTTTAATGGTGGTTGCGCGTTTGTTGTGACCGATTTCGTTCATACTTTCATAGCAACGGGCGAGAAGCGCCGTAGCCATAGATACCCCACATCCGTCAACAATATTCGACGAGCGTACGATTAACTCCGACACGATATTGCATTTTTTGTGTTCGATTCGCTCGTCGTACATAATATTATTATGTACACAAAGTTAACAACAGAACAAAACCAAAGTGGCGGAAAAAGTTTTTATTACTCACAAGTCACAAATAGACCAGTTTTATTATTACATTAGGTAATTATAATTTAGTTAAGATACATATATTATATAGTCTCATATGTATATTGTAGTAATTATTATTATACCAAATTTTTAATACCTAAAATAATAAATAAGTATTTAGTAATTACATACATAAAGTTATAAGATTTATTTTTTAAATTATTATTAAAAAATCACTATATTTTAAAATTTTTAATGAATGTTAAACTTTTTATTGCGCATTTTATTTTTGTTAGTTAAATACTTTTTAATACCTATTTAAGTTGATGTTTTGAATAATTTGGTATAGTACTATATAGTGTATACTGTATAATAATAACATGTACCGTATCTTCCTATATCCTATGTATAATAATAGTAACTAATTTTTATTACAATACATTTTTAATTATTTTTATTTTTTTGATTATGAATGTAAGCAATCCTTTTAAAAAAAACTTACTTTTAATAAGAATTATATCTATTAAAATTGTTCAATATTTGTGTCTTTTGGCTGGGGTCTATCTATAAATCATAAAAATGTTTTGTTATATATTATTATGGTGAACACGTCATAAATAATGTATATATAATCATAATTCAAATTTTGTTGCAATTGATATTTATTCCATAGTAATTCATTTGTTTTTATGATGAACATGTCAATAGTATATAATTATAATTAATTCCTTGCAATTTAAAGATCATATTCATGATTCAATGTCTTTCACAGGGAGGGAAATTCTTTAGAACTTGTTAAGTGGTCTCTAATTTCTTTCTGAAAATTTAGTGAAATATATTTTATCAGTTTTATTTAATTATAAATTTATATTATTTGTTTATACAATGATACACATGTATACACATAATATTTATATATATATATATAATTTTAATTTAACCTAAATATTTTAAACAATAATACATACTTACCTATTTTATTAAAAAAAAAATAAATAAATGGCAAACTATGAATTTATTGAATAGGTACTAAAAAAAAATTCACATTTAGGTATAAAATCTATTTATGATTTTCAATTGCGTTATATTGGTTACAGAAAAATGTTTTGTTTAGTTTTTAATAAATATTATTTTAATTTTTTTTTATATTTATGTTTATTTTGTTAGTAGTTCTTAACTACAAACTTAATTTATATTATTAATCAATTAAAAAAAAATTATGAAATTAAATATGAGTTTAGATAATTCCATGGCGATTTCAATAAAAAGTAGAATCAAATTAGAAGGATCAGATGTTACTAGCTCTCAAATTAATGCTTTAACGCCTATAACTGTTGTATCAACCGGTGAAGTAGGTCAAACTCTTGTTGTACAACCAGTGCAACAAACATCCGTGGCACATACATATATTGATCTGGTAATTTATTAATTTGTATAGCTTTATATGTACCTATTGTACCTATTATAAAAATTTAAATTGTTGTTTTCAGAATATCAATAATGGGCAACTTGAAAATGTTATACCATGTGAAATTAGTCCAGTTCATGATAATGTTTCTGATAAACTAATGGATGATGTTGAACATTGTCTAGAACATAAAGATACCACAGTTATTGTCAACAATGACCATTATGTTATAGCAGCTTCAGGTAAGTTCAAATATATATCGATTATTACATTATTATATTACTATTATTTGAGAAATAACGGAGAATATATATATATTTTTGGTATAATAAATGCAGTTCTTGTTCAAATAAAATAAATATTTTTATTTTATTCTTGTACAATGTTCTCCATTTTTCATATAAAATCAAATGCATATAATCAAATACTGTAAATATAAAATTACATGCTTACAATTTAGAAGGGACTCAAGGAAGATATTATACTTATAACCTTATAAGTATAACCTTGTAACCTTACCTAACCTTACCTTACCTTTATAACCTTGTCATCTTATATAATATTTACATTTATTTGTTTGTTTTTTTCATGTTAAATATTAAATAATTTAATTGTATTAGGAGTCCTGATATGTGGTTCGTTTGTTTATTGACATGTATTTATGTATATGTCTTATGGCTGGGGGTCATTCTGTTAATTTGTGCGACACCAAGAATATTACCATTTGAGACGGCAATTGCTTATAGCAACTGGTTGTTATAGCAACCAGTTGCTATGTGAAAATGTATAAAAAAATAATAACAAAACTAGTTTACGTTTTAGTACTGTAGATATATGTATACAATAGTAGTACTGTATACAATGTTAATAAAAATAAATATAAAGATTTATCAAAAAATAATATTATATTATTAGTTTAATCTAACTATTTTTTTATACTATGGCTCCAAAACGTAAAGCTGAATTAATGCGAGAATCTCGTAAATGTAAGTGTGATAATGAATTACGTTATAGCAATGAGTAATTCAGTTTTTTTCGCGATACGCCATTCAGTTCAAAGACTACTGATTCTGAAAAATTTGAAATGTTTTTATGTTTATGAGATTCAAATGCACTAAAATCGGCGAGTAATGCCAAAAAGTGTAAAAAATATCGCGAAGTCGACCAATTACGTAAGCGCGAATCCAACAAATTAAGAATGCGCTACACTCGTTTAAAAAACAAGCTCAAAATTATCACCTACAGTAAGAAACCTACAGTTTAATTATCGTCTCCTCATATCTAATACCAAATTCACATCGAAATTCTTATGTCAACTGTATTCAGTAGAAACAAGACATTTACATATACCTACCAATGTTTCTGCATGTAGTGTAGATACTCTTTAGTTTCTTTAGCTTAATTTCTTACAACTATTTAGTAACACACATATAACATTAAATTATTATTTATATACTATAGTTTATCTAATTGTTTGTTTTCTGTTTAGTTCCCAAAGTAGAGCCTATTGATTCTGATGATGTTGGTCATTCTACTTATGATGCACATTATACTGAAGGAACTGGTGAACAAGCAATTTTTAAAAATGAACAAATGTAAATTTCATATTATCAATTTGAATATAAATATCATATACATAATATTGTATTTATTTTATTAACACATAAATATATTTATTTAATTTTCAGGGCCTACCCAATTTATACTATGGACGAGAGTGGAGCAATGTATCAAAATGGTCAAACCCATTATTACACTCCAAGCACAAATTCTTATTCACAAGTACCTAACTCATTTTTTTGATTTATTTTTGCTATGATATTTTCATTTATGATCTTAAGTTTCTGAATCATTATATTATTAATTATGATTGCATTAATCCATTACTATAATAATAAAATATTTGAATTATAAGAATATATTAATATGTTCAAAATGTTATAGGTTACAAACACCTTAGAACAACCAACATGTCATGCAAAAATTATAAGCAGGGTTCGGGATTTATAGCACTAAAAAGCACTAAAATATGCACTTATATATGACCCAATAAACCTAAAAATATGCACTAAAAATGAAAAAATATGCTCTAAAAATGAAAAAAAAAATAATTAAAAAGTTATTAAAAAAAGGATTCATTTCATATAAATATAAAAAACATTGTGATTTATTTATAATTATTAATTAAAAAAAAATAATAATAAAAAAAAATCTTTACAAAATATAATTGTACATCATGGTTTTCGATTTATTGAGTATAGAGTGTATTACTACACTCAAAACAAATTTTTGTAATAGTAACCGTTCAACATTTTAATTAATAAATTTTGAACAATAATATTATCCATCAATCGTTAAAAATTGTTTAATATGCAAAAACCTCTAAAATATGCAAAAACCCCAAAATATGCAAAAAAAATGCAAAATAAAATTTCATATTTGAATTTTCCATACTATAAAACATATTTTGTATGTCACTCTATTATGTTTTACATCACCTATGATGGATATGCAAATGCTATAAGTCCCAAACCTTGATTATAAGTAATAGAACTTACATTATACAACAGAATGTTGACAATTATCATACTATTATCTCTACTGCTCAAAAAGATAGCATATATTCTACTATATCTTCGGTATTATAGTTTTTATAATGATGTTCTTTAAAAGACTATCGAAGGAAAAAAAAAACTATTATGAAATATTGTACAATGATAAAAATTATGAATTTTGGTAAAAATAATTTTTCATTATTTTGCTTTATTTAGTTGTTATTGCTGTCTTAAAATGACTTGTGATATCACAGGTCCCATTGGTTGACCACCTATCTATTTCAATACATACATTTCCTAAATGCGCCATTATTCATTTATTTATATTTTAACTTAAACTATACTCAAAATGAAAAGTAGTTTTCATATTACAAAAGCTTAGATACCATCTGATACAATGTTGGTATCAACTATTGAAATAATACATATTAAAGGTAGAAAACATTTTTTAATTTATACATATTTTCATTTATTAGTATTTTACAATTATATCTATCACCAGTCAGCCGTGTTTAGTAATAAATAATAATTATCACTTTCCAATATTTTGACTATCTTATTTATTTATTGTAAATTATACTATTAAACGAAAAAATGTATAAATTATGGAAAAATGTTTTCTACCTTTATTCTTTAATAATATGTATTTTTTCCAATAGGACGTTGGTATCAGATTGTAGGAAAATATCTAAGCTTTTGTAATATGAAAACCACTTTTCACATTGAGTATTTTAAGTTCAATTTTTTATTTTTTTTTTATTTTTTTATTTTAAGTTTTTTTTCTAAGAAAGGTGTGTACTAGATGGTGACCAACCAATGAAATCTGTGACGTTATGAGTAATTTTAAAATAACAATAACGATAAAATGGAGCAACGAATAATATTTTTAGTGGTAACTAATTTTTAACTATACTTAGTACTAACGATTTAGCTTTTATCTATTTTTTTTATTGGACAGTCCTTTAATGTATTTTTTTTTATATACACAGCCCAAATGGTTATAAATTGTTGTATTTTACTTAATATTATAATTTATGTTTATTTATACTTTACTTTTATTTTTAGGATGTTTCATATCATAGAGTTAACACTATAGAGTCTGGCCTAACTAACACAAATATAGATCAATTGAATGGTATCAAATTAAATATAGAACAAAACTCGAGTCTTACTCACACAAATAAAATTTCTCTTGCAACTGTAAGCATTTGATATATTTTATTTGGAATAATAAATAACTCAATAATATATTATTATGAAGGTCAACTGGCTGACAGAAAATTATGAAATGGCTGAAGGAATGTCGTTACTTCGATCAACAATATATAATCATTATTTAACACATTGCTCAGAAACTAAAATTGATCCTGTAAACGGACCATCATTTGGTAAAATTATTCGATCTGTGTTTACAGGATTACGTACAAGACGTCTTGGAACTCGGTATAGTGCTAATTTCTTAATGTATAAGTGATGTGACTACATTGTATAATTAATTTAACTAACATTTTTTTTTTGTTTTTAGAGGAAATTCCAAGTATCATTATTATGGTATTAGAATCAAAGCTAGTTCATTATTAAATGACTTTAAAGAAGAAGAAAACCTATCAGGCCAAACAAATCAAAATAGTAGCTTAAAAAATATTAAGTTTATTAAAACAGAAGAGCAAAATTGCAATCAACACATTACCAACAGTTCAGGTTCTGCTAATTGTTCTCAAAACAATATTTCATCTTCTCTTCAAGCACAAGATCAAGAATATTTAGGTGATGGTGCTAATGCTGTACCAGAATTTCCTGATATTATAATGAATGAAATAGAATTAGATGATAATTGTACTTTAGAAGATGTAGATACATTCAAAAATTTATACCGTGAACATTATGAAGTACTAAATTGTTTTTAAATTGAAACTTATTTATTTTTATTTAAATAATATTACCTTTTTAGGCTTTGTTAGGTGCTATATTGAATTTAGAGTTTGGTACTGTTGAGTTAATTTGGCGTAAATTTTGGCGTTGTCAAGATTCTAATATCGATGAATGTGAAGAAAAAGAAAGTTTATGTAAAGAAAAATTATATTCATTGTCAAAGTGCAAAACATTGCAACTATTTGTGAAAACTGTTGACTTTCTATTTTATCAAAACTTGGTAAAAGTTTTGATTCCAGATGTTCTTCGGCCTGTTCCTAGTATGTTTATCTTATATGTCTGTATTTAAGATAAAATCATTAACAAATTATGTACCTATAGGAACATTAACACAAGCCATTAGACATTTTTCCAAAGTCTTAGAGTCATGGCTTATTTCAGCAATGCAAGGATGCCCCGAAGAAATGATCTCAATAAAAGTTATTATTTATATAACATTTTCATTCAAGTATTCAATCATTTATTGTTATTACTTATTACTATAATATATAATTTTAGGTGACTGCTGTTAGAACCTTTGCACAAACATTGCGTAGATACACCACTGTGAGAGCTGTGCTTCAAAATTATACCCAAATCAATCAAATGCTTACTGATTTGAATCATGTAGACTTCCGTAATATACAAGAACAAGTAAGAGATTATGATATTTTTGTATTTATAAATTTTTTTTTAGGGGGGGTATACCTATGTGATTTTTCATTTTGTTTCATTGATATACTACAATAATCATGAACATTTTTATTCACACTAGGTTCAACTAATATATAATTTGGGAAGTGAAAATGATTCAGTTCATACAAAGAAGAGAGTATATAGTAAAATTAATGAGTGCTCTGAAATGCTTTCAGATTCTAATGAATTCTCTAAAAAAACAAAAACTCACAATTGTTAGTATCTTACTAATTTGTATGGATAATGTGAATTGATTAAATTTGATTTTTAGATTCAGCTACTACTTCCATAGATGCAGAATGTTTTAATGACTTGTAAGTATTTGTATTTATAAAAATAATGTGTGTGTGTGTAAACTATCAATAGCCAAGTCTATCGCACTCAGTGTTCTGAATTTTGATAGATAAAAATGGTATAGATTATAGAATATGTGTAGATATACCTAAAAGTTAATTATTTTCATTTTTAATTTTAAAAAGGGGCTCACAAAAAGTGTTTTCTTTTTTTTTTTATTGGCTTACTATTAGTTTATCAGAAAATTAAATTAAATAGTTACTATAATAATTAGTTATAGTTTTAAACCTGTATTTTATTTATAATTGGGAAAAATCAATCAAATAATTGTAAATAACGCGACAAAACTTGTACACTTTATAGCTTAGGTAATACAATTATTCTAGATGTGTTTATTTGTTATGTAAATAATATATCTATAAATATTAAAATAAAAGTTCATAGCCTTGTTTTTCAACTTTGGTGGATTGCTACCTATATAGTAGTTCACAATATTCACATATGAATTTTATTTTGGTTCAAAGTATTTCATTAAATATATATATATAGTATTATTACTATTGGTTGAAGAAAATATAAATAAATCTTATCAAAAATAAAAAGGCAACGTTCATATTATGTTTGTAGCTTATTGACCAAAAACTACTTGACCAATTTTAATAACAATTTTTAGAAGTTGTTCTCCTAGAGTCTAGAGATAAGGACAATTTAGGGAGTAGTTAAATCATATCCAAAATTATATAAATCCAAAATAAATGTATCTATCTTGATCAAATTGTATTTGCAAACACAGATGCCTGTGAAGTGAGATACACGATAACTGAGGTGGCAAATATAGTGTTTTATTTTATGTTTATTCATTTTTTCTTGAACAAAGTCTGTTGTATATCTAATTTAAAAACAAATTGTTTTTTCTTTGGGCTTAATTGTTTTTACACATTTGAGTTGTAATAAATGTATTTTATTTTATTTTATTATTTAATAAATAACTCATTTTGTTGTAGACTAAAAAATCCATCAAAAGAAACCAAGAACAATATATCTAAGGTAGATACTATATGTTTTTCTTTTTTTTTTTTTTGTAATTTATCTGAATTTTAAAAATATTTGTATTTTTTTATTGCTGATAGAGATAAACTGAAAACTTTTGCCAATCCTGTAAAAAACAAACCTGCTTACATTTAGCTATATATTCTTGAACAATTTTTTTTTTTTAGATTGAAATAAAAGAAGAAACTCAGTTGTGGGAAGATAAAATATCTGAACAAAAACATCCTATTAAAATAGAATACTTGAAAGAAGATATATCTGAAGATCATACACAAGATATAATATATAATGGTAAAATATGCATTTTACAAGTATCATATCTGAAAAACGTTTTTAATTTAATTCTTTTATATATTAGCTTAACAATAGTGCTATAAGATAATCAATTGTTTTACACATTTTCTAATTTTTTATTACACCTAGTGAAATATTTATGATTATATATTACAGTCTCACTGCAAAATGTATTTTAGCTTAAAATTTAAAAATTAAATAATTTATACTATGTGACCTCACTAGTCTGACTTACATAAAACCACTAACCAGGGGTTGTTGAAATGTGAAGAAGGTTAATTGGATTATTTTATTTTTTCATTTGTAGCAGAAACAGCCATTGGAGATCACAGAAACTGTACAGGGGTGGGCTTAAAACTAAAAAAGTTGATATATTATTGTTTTATATTTCTTGGTAGGACTGGTAGGTATTGGTAATTTCGTTGAATTTGAGTATATACCTCGATTGTTGCAGAATATTGAACAACATACGATTTGCTTAATTATAATGATATATTATGCTTTTAGTATTATTTTATCTCATATATTATAGATTTCCAAATTATATGTTGTATGTTGTATAATGTAGGTAAAATCTAATTCACAAATTCAGTGCCAGCGCTAGGTTTTTTGCTGCCCTGTGCCAATTACCTATAAAATGTTGCTTATGCCGCCTTTATATAATTTACATATTTTTATTTATAAACAATGCCGCCCTGTTCGGTAGCACAGATCGCACATGCCTTCCGCCGTCACTGCACAAATTATATTTCTCGTATATGAGGTAAAATTTCTGTTATTGTCAATGTCTTTTTATTTACCTGAATTATATTTCTAATAGTATATATTATCATTAATTTTTTAAATCTTTTTTAAGAGAAAATTCAAAAGACTCATGATTAATATTTAATAATGAAGTACTTATGTCTTATAGATATTAATTTTAAAATATTTTATTTCTAGCACAAATGATTGTATTGTACTGTGTTTAAATGTTGTATTTTATAAAACTATTTTTTTTATTATTATTAATTAGATACTGCTATGATTGGCACTTCTTATAATCCAAGCATTTCAAAAATTCACGAGGAGTATCCTGAATTGTAAGTATGAACATTGAGTAAAATGTGATAATGTAAATTTAAATAAAATGCACATTCCGTGTAAATATCTAATACAATTGTATCGCATTGTTATAAAATTATTAATTCTGTTCTTTTATAGATCTCATAAATTATCAAAAAAAGAAAATGATGAACACAAAATAATAATTAAGGTTTGTATACATTTTTTAGTATTTTACTATTATATTATTTATTATTATAGTTATATTCATTAAATTTTATAATATGCTAAACCTAGATCATTATGCATGTTCCTATTGTTCCTATTAAAACATAAACCACTATCTAAAACAATTTTTTTGTAATAACATGAAGGTTTTTGATCAGACATGATTCAAGAAATTCAAGTTCAAATCAAAAAAATACTAATTCACTCGTAACTTTGTTTTTAAATATTTATCAAAATTCAAAATAAAAGATTCGTAATATGATATATTTTGATTATTATAGGTATAGTTTATTAAGGCATTAAGTTAATATAGTTTAGTCATGCAATTCTTTATTTTATATTTTAAATTTGATTATTCCATATAGGTATGTTATTTGAGTAGATATTGAATTTAATTAGGTATATCGTATATATATTATAATATATATATTTTTTTTAATTAATATTTCATAGGCGGAAATAATGTCACCGAAAAACTCAAATAAACTTAAACAACACTCGACTGATAAAGAATTTTCAGAAAATGATTCACCTCAATCAGTAGACACGGATAAGGAGGCATATGATAGTAATGATCGTTTTGGCGATGACAGTGCAGATTTTGAATTTTTCGCTGCTCAGAACGATTACAAGTATCCCACTTTGGCTGATACAGGTCTATTTTCTTGTCAATTTTGTTTTAAAGAATTTACAAACGCCAATAGTTTGTCCAGACACGAAAATGTTCACACTGGAAAAACCTCTATCGAGTGTGACGTCTGTTTTAAAACGTTTATCAGCAAATCTATATTGTCTATACATAAAAGATCGCATACCGGAGAGAAACCATATGCATGCAACATTTGTGGGCGATCATTTACCCAAAAATCACATTTGGTTTTACATTATAGAACACACACAGGCGAAAAACCATACGAGTGTGGCTTGTGTGAAAAAAAGTTCTCATCAACCAGTGGTCGAGCTGAACATACACGCAGACGTCACCCATAGGTTGGAAATGTTGGATTGCAATATTCGTTAATGATGTTTTTAGGAATATTCCCTTTTCCAAATGAAAACATACTTTATTTAAATTTTTAAGGAACGTATTAAAAAGCAATTTCAAGTACCTATTTCATAACTGAAAATTAAAAATGCATAATCTTTTTTATAATAATTAATTGTATTATTGTTAAATGTTACCTAATGTTTTAATTGTAATGTTCTTATAAACAATTAAAAATAGTTTTCTTGAAAATACATATTGTTTTTTAAGTAAAATTAAAAGAGAATATATTCATATACAGTCTATAGATGTAAACCATCTCACTAAGTCGCATTAGGATCAAAAACCCAATAAACTAGAAGTACCTACCTAAACGATATCATCACTATAATACATAAGCTACGTCGCGGTCGTCGTAAACGCGACGTCCGTAAAAGCTTTTATGAATTCTTTTGCAGATTACGTCGAACAACAAACAAAAGTTCTCATTGTTGCGACGATCGTTCTTCGTTTTTTTTTTTTTTTACGAACAAATTGAATACAACATTGTTATATCGTTGGTGTCATTCTGTCATCCGTACGGCCGTACCAGAAAAACGGAAGACGTACCTCGAGGTACGATCGAAGTGCTATAATATGTTTGTTCCTATAATAGACGTTTATCAATATTATCAGTATATCTAAATTTTCTTCATACCGTTGAAGATCACACGTTTGTAAGGAACACCACACGTGCTACGTTGTGGTATTTTCATTGTTCTAAAATCTTTTTACAAAACTTCTATATAGTATATTATATTATAGTTATCTTTACATAATACAAAACTTTCATGTGACGTTATAATATCGTCCGCGGTGGAAATTAGAGAGCTATATATATATACATATTATAGAGCCTTAGTGGAAATGACTAATTCGAAAACATATTTACCGATACATTTAAGAACGCCATATTCGTCACTTGAATAATATATAGTCTTTTATGATTTAAAATTAAAGTATTTTTTTTTTCAAATTTTCCCCATGTAGGTATACACACGCAATTTTGACTAACCAATAATAAACGTATACTCTCGACTTTAAACATAAAATAGACCTATATGACTATACAAGTATAGCAGTGTAACATGTAAGTACATATAAGATAAAAAAAATATAGTTCTACCTATAACTATCTTTTACGAAAAATAAACGTAGCTACACGTACATTATACTAATAAATCAGTAATAATATACATACCGATATTATAAGCTAAGATTTTTCTTGTTATAACAGTAGATGCATTGAGCATTGTAATTACCGGGCTACAGTAGGGTAAAAACGACGGAAGAAAATTAAAGAGGAAAAAAAACAATATTAAAAAACAAGTAAGGAAAGGTTAGGTAGGTACTCTGCGAGCGTGCTAACTTCCCGGTTTCTAAATGTATTTTAATTTTTAGTACCATGTGACCAATGTGCGATAAACTAATATAAAACTTATGATTTCATACCAATCTAATTATAAAATTTATACCTATAATTTTTTATCACGGCGTCCAACTTTACCTATCCCTAGTGCGCCTACACAATATGCTTTGATAATTTTTGAATAGAACCGTTCGACATTATTATTTACAAGACCGTAGCATTAAAATATTAGCATTGATCGCATAAGTGATCGACGGGCATATTATCAGCTGGTGTTCCGAATTTATGTTTATAAAGCTAATTACCTGATGTGTAAACTCTACGATCGTAGAAAAGAGATTACTACGATCCTCGGGTCTGTGGTATCGGAGTTCCAACAAGTTTGTGCTGATAAGCGCGTGGAATTGATAACGAAGGGATATAAACAAACATAAATCGCCGCGCAGACTGCAGCAGCTGCAGCTGTAGCCGTGTTTGTGTACGGTTACAATAATAATAATATAATGGCGTGTATGGTAGCCGCACAACCAGGGGTAGACTGATCCCTTGGCGGGAGGGCGAGAGAGATATCGTTTTAATCTCTTTCTATGGTTATCTGCGCGATATCGAGATCTCTCTAAACCTGGTGTCCCAGTCCCTGTTTTCGTGTTTAATGTCATAATAATATTTTACATATTTTTTTTCAAATTACCTATTATCGAGTTTTTTCGTGTCGTGACCGGTTTTCGTGTTTTCAATACGTTCCTTAGTTTGCGAAAAATTCCAAATCATTTTGATGTGATACAACCATATAACGCACACCGTACCCACTTAATAACTTTATCTATGCGATTATCGTCTCGTTCACCGTTCTGAAAAACGTACCTATCGAAATGTTAATGTAATATTGCTTGTTCGACGACAGCCATGATCAACTGTTTTATTTTGTTGTTGGCGATACTCGGTCATCAGCCGGGTAAGAATGTTACATTTACTTAAAAATCATATTCTATTAAATATTTTCTTAACGTACGTTCTTTATTTCAGGCAACGTCAAGGCCGACTGCCTAGACAATAACGGCCGAATTGTTCAGGAGGGCAAGTCATTCATACCGGGCCCAGAAATCTGCACTCGGTGTATGTGCGACAACTCTGTAGCTAAATGGTGTCATCCTGTGCTTTGTACTGCTCCACAGGTATTTATTATTATTATTTTTTTTTTATATAGGTACTAGTATTTTATAAATTAGTAAACTGTTAGTATTTTTAAATCGGAGACCAAAGCTATACTACATCATTATTAATTGTGCGTTATATTTGGATTATTGTCACTTTTACTAATTAAAACAATTTTATTTAACTTCAGGATTGCAAGTCATATACAACTGTTGGAAATATATGCTGTGAATTCAATTGTTTAGATGAAACTCTTAAAGGCGATAATATTAATGCCAGATCAATTGCCAGCACTGTAACAGCATTTTTATTTTTCATATTAATTGTTTTTCTCATCAACCGGTTACACAAAAGAAATATAATGTCAAGTAAGAGTAAATTTGTATTTTAACATTGACATTTTGAATTATTTATGTATTTTTCTAAAAGTTTAATTTTATTGTTTAATAATATAATTTCTATACTACCTATATTAATGTTTAAGGCGCAATACATAAATTATTTAACAATATTTTACTTATAGGTAATTGATTATTGTTTTTTTGTTAATTATTCAATATAATATAATTGGAATTTTTAAAATAATCATTTTTAACTTATTGAAAGAATATGAATTGATTATTAAAAAAGTATTTACAAGTTTAGAATGATTACTTATTTCTTATGTATTACTTTAAATTATGTATATTTAGTAGTTTATGACCTTTATAGTTGTGACTTTATGAGTGACGATTTAAAGCATATAAAACATTTACTTGTTCTAGTCACCATAAATATTTAAACCTTTGTATATTTTAAAACAAACTGTATTGTAATATAGATGGAGAAGTTTTCACTGATCCAAACTCACTTCAAATGGGCGAAGGTGTACGTGGAATTGGATTCATTAGTGGCTACATGAATTTACCTAGGCCTGATTTATATTATGGTGATCATGCAACACTTCATATACCTTTATGGAAAACATATTATCCACGTGGTGATGCACCACCTCCATATGATGAAGCTATTGCATTACCTCACCAAATAGTACCCCAACAGTTAAATACTGTCGTAGATGAAGTTACAGCTTACCATAGGACTATACCTTTTACCATGACGGAAGTTGAACAAAATATTCAGCCACTAACTTCAGGTGACCCTGAGACTGTACCAACTACTAACCAGCCGTTTTTAGATCACAGTAATAAAATTAAATATTTTATACTTGTATCTATCATATGCTAACCAATTCATTATTGTAGATCAAACAAATAATGATAAATTTCAATGTCATGATAAAATACCTACAATTTCTAATGATGATTTCCGAGAAGAATGTGAAAATTGTAAGCATGATCAAGAACTCGCTGAAGGGTATAATGATATTTTTCCTGAACCAGAAACAATGACACTAGAGCGAAGACCACAATTATTAACTCATGAGCACGTAGCAGATGGTATTGAGCTACGTTCATCAATGACTTTACCTGATAATGGAAGACTACGAAGGTACTAACAAAGATTTATATTTTATCATTAAGTTATTATTTTTAATTAAAAAAAATTATAACTTTGTAAATTACACAGGCCTCATGTTGGTAACTTGAAAGATAAATATAGAGACGGATGGTTCAAAGAAACTAGTTTAAAAGAAAATTCAACTTCTGATGATGATCAGCCATAACAAAAAAGGATCCTTATTTATTGGTACGGTATAATACTTTGTTATTGTGGGTAAGTATAAAAATTGGTTTAGTACTAAACACTAGCACCAATTTAATTGTTGACTATTATTTCTGTCAGTTTTAAAAAAATTATTTATTTTATGAAATTAATTAGTACCCAATATCTTATTTCTTGATGTTATAATATTTCTTACATAATATTTTGCATAAAATAACTTTACTTATCATGATATAAATATTTATATTATTCAGGATTTAAATTTTATCTAATATAGTAATAAAAAAATAACAAATAATTTTAATATTTTATAATTTCTCGAATTTCTGTCGTTAATGCTAATATTTATTTTTTCTCAATGTATTAATATTGATGTATTAGCTTAATTTTAATGTATAACTCAGATTTATATGTTTTAGTTTATAAGATCTCAGCTAAAATAATACATATTTTTTTTTAAATTGTATTATTAGTACAAATAGTTGTTTTAGTTTGTATACTTTTCTGTGATAAAAAGTTATTTTCAGTAGCTTCTAGTTAATTTTTATTATTGTGCCGTATAAGTATTTTAAATTCTTTATAGATATAATTTATAGGTTTTAAATTTTTTCAAATTTATTTATTTTTTAATTTCTGTTCATTTTAAATTTTCCAATATGTATTGTAACTTTTTATACCATCAGACATCAGTCCCCCATTTATCCTATAGATTTAAAATAAAATTAGAAAATTATCAAGTATATTGCTGCTATCATGTAGAAAGTGTTTAATTAGTTTTTGACAGTTTTTCGTAAATTAAATCAAAGTTAATTACATTTTATCTACAAGGGTACTAATTTCTAGTGTTGGCCAATAATATTGTTATAGTAGGTATTTTCTTAATAATTTTGATATTGATATCTAACAAATCATGATATTGAGATAATTGATTGGGGCTTTTGATGGATTTATATTATATACACTCTTTAATCATTAATAATATCTATAATCTATTATGATGACGAAAAAGATTATTCAGTAATTCAAAGTCCTACGATCATACAACTTGAAGAGAATAGAAATTTGAAAATTAAAA
The DNA here is from genome assembly GCA_009835225.1 of Aphis craccivora. NCBI lineage: Eukaryota > Metazoa > Arthropoda > Insecta > Hemiptera > Aphididae > Aphis > Aphis craccivora. Next base: position 18,735 of record VUJU01002493.1, read on the forward strand.
TTCTTGACAATTATGATTATTTAAATTGGTTGAAAGAAAACAAAACTAAATACTCAGCTATATCATTATGAGCCAAAAATTAATTAAGTATAGTGTCTATTATACTAGTGTTCTTTGTGAACAGCTATTTACTGAAGCTGGAACATTCATTTCCAAAAAAAGAAATAGATTATCTCTTGAACGACTGTATTAATTGTTATTTCTGAATTCATATTATAAATTGATTCCAAATTCTGAAACATTGGTGAAAAAATATAAATTACATATTCGTTATTTTTATTATTTCCATACCTTATAAGTTATTTTCTACATTTACATTTATGTTTTACACACTTTTAAATTAATACATAATAATTAGTAATACTAATTAATATACATATAATTATATAAATATCTACAAATTAATATCGATATCGATATTATTTTGATACTGTGATACAATATCAAAAAAATCGATAATTAAAAATGTATTGTTGGCCAACACTAATAATTTCACCTAATGTCTTGATGTATAAATAAATTGTTTGTAAATTGTATTTTAAGATAGTTTATTGAGCCATACCAAAAATTATATAAAAAAAAAAAAATATCACTAAATGGTTCGTTCTTAATTATACAATAATTCAAAAAAATATAAATTATACATTCTAATTAGAATTGATTCTCAAATAATAATTGTAAGAATTTTTTATAAGTAGTTAGAACAGTACATAATTTATCGTTCTTATGGAATGACAATAATATATTAATATTTTTTATTATTTAATGAGCTAAAGCCTAAAATTGGTTCTTAAAGTGTGTATAACTATTAACATATAATATTTTATTTTACTATTACATTACCTGTTTATTTATTTTTATATATAATTTTGATTCGAGTTATTTTACATAGTATTTATTAATAGAGATAATAGTACCTTTTACTCAAATAAATAATCAAAAGTTATTTTCTATAATATTGATTTAGAGTTCCTATAGCTATTCAAATATTATTTATTTTAACTAGTAAAGCATTAAATAATTCAGGTTTATAGTGTTATTTATTTAATATAAAACATCTATTAATATTTTAATTTTTGTAAGTAATAAATCCCTAAATCTTAAAAAATATCACTCCAAATTGTATTTCCTTCTTGATTAATAAATTATTATGATTGTAAATATAATCGATATAATAGTATTTGTTTTATGATTTTAGTTAGTACATTTATACTTTCTATGGTGTAATGAATGTTGTATGTTTATCAATTGCTTACTACAGGGGAAATTATTTAAATTATCAATCTACTGTTTGAAAAATGTACATAAAAGTTTGAGTAAATGTATTGTAAAAATGTGTCTTGTCTTCAGTAGTATTACAGATGCTACTATTCTCATTTTTTTTTGTTATTTTATGTTTGAACATCACTGCCATTTTTTTTTTTTTTTTAATTTCTTTGTAAACTTCTGTTTTAAGCAAGTTTGAATCTTAATACTTTGTTTAATGTATCGAACCATGTTTAATACTAATTTTATTTGACCATAATGCTTTAATGGAAAACCTTTAACTTAGATCCAAGTTTGTTAGGTTTTATATGTATAAGTAGTAGTTAGTTATTCAACTCAATTGCATTTTAATTTTTATATACCTATTACATTTTGTATACCATTGAACGAGTGTACCTAGTTATAAGTAAATACCTACATTCTTATTGTTATATGATATGTTTATTATATTTACTGATCTATGTATTACATAGATAAACTTTTTTTTTAAATTAAGAAAATTTAATATTCCACTAATTATAGGTATGTATTTTTTAGTAAAAATCTATTTATGAGTTTTTAGTTATTACTAGGCTTAGGGAATTTTAGCTATTAACATATATTTTTTTGATTAAATTATTAAAATTAGGTTTTAATAAAAATCCTATTTAAGATAATAGTATACCAAATCAAAATTCAAAATTGTATTCTGCATATTAAAGTTTTTGCTCATTAATGCACATTTTCCATTATATATATAGCCTCTTAGTGGTTTTTCTTTAAGTATGTTGCATACACTTAAATAAAAATATACTCTTAAAAAATGTAATTTTACATTGTGTAAATATGTCATTCCAGTTTCCATATAATACACTTTTGCAATCCTTGCATCCAAATTCCAAAGTATATTTTTATGCGATACTGATGTACTATTTGTTGTTATTAAAGAATCAAATTTCATTGAATGGAAGATATATTTCTACACAAAAAGAATAATAAAACGAATAAATATAAATTACAAATTTAAATAATCTAACATTATTTTTCTTTTTAATGCTTATAATAGGTAGTAATAAATAAAAATATTATAATATGGTGTATGTTTTAGGCATATGCATTTTTTTGTGTATATATGTGAGTTTTTTTTTAGCTATAAATTCCTAAGCCTAGTTTTTAAGTTTATTTAAAAATCATTTTTTTTATTCTCTAAATGTATTCAATGTAAGTAAAACTGTCAAATATTTATGTTTAGTAAAGACAAAAAAACTAAAGTACTGGAATTAAACGTATGTTGTAATTCAACAGTGTCAACAGTTTGTTTAATTTTATTTAAAATGTTATTATTGTACTTCCAAAGTTTTAAATAAAATTGAAAACTGCATTTAAACGTTGTTGTTTATTTTTTACAATTTTTATTTTATAAAAATGAGTCTATTGTTCTCGTTCAACATCATTTGATAACTAATAACTTATTCCAATTGTTTATTGCTAAATATAAAATAACCTAAATGTTATACGTTCTTTTGCAAGCATAAGACGTCGATTACAGTAATTTATAGCAATTATTGTAATTTTAGTCTAAAAATAAAATTGTGTTTTTAATTAAAACCTCGGATATCTATGAATCAAATCGAGCATCATATTTCGATATTTTTAAATTGTCATAATTACATGATGTATTAATTTACAAGGGATCATAAATTATTTTTATAAGTTTACAACCTTTCATTACTGTTTTAAAGTGAAAATTTAATGAATTTTTAAAAACTAATAAAAATAATTTCCAAATGTTTGTGATATTTTAATCGAATTTTGTCAAAATATTAACTTCAAAAGCTTATTATAAGCAACAAATCTGCATATAATATATAATCAATATTTTTGTATTGCAACGAGTAAAACTTATGAGGAATTTTACATTACATTTTCTAAGTTTTGAGCCTGAATATTTTTTTTATCAACATTTATGGAAAAGGGAAGTTAAATAAATACGGAAATGTCGAATGTATATATATTATCAATATTTAAAAATTAGTCAAAATATTTGAATATTTCATTATTTTGTATAGAAAATGATAAATCAAAGCAATTTCTAAGCTTTTAATATTTATTTTTATACCACAATATTATAAATTTATAATGTCCGTTGGAATGTGGATCAAATTATAGTTGTATTATGTAACGTCTATTTATTTATCGTTATGATTACGGACAATATAGGTACGCACACTTGTAGAAAGTTATAAAAGTATTCAGTCGTTTTGAATCAACCGTGTTCCATCGTCTCACTAGTGTATTTTTAGATTTTAATGTAATACTAAGGGATTATTTTTTATTTTATTTTTTTTTTTCATACAAATTCCTAAAGTTAAAATTTCTTATTTTTCATGGTTACTTTTTCTATTAAAGGAATTCGAGAAATTTATTTTGATATTTCAGTGTTTATCGGGTACCTATATAATTACTTAAGACTTTTTTTTTGTTTTTAGCGATTTCTGGTGCTATTTTGATTAGTTTCAAGTGTAGTGAAAACTAACATCTAAGCTTGGTGACAAGTGATAACCGATTTATCGATTCAATTCGTTGATACGTTTCGACGAGAACTATTTATGTATTTTAAGAACAACCACGATGGACCAGTTGTAACAGAGTAGGTATACCTAGTTCAGATAAAAACAGATACTTATGTGGTATAATATAATCATACTAGTATATTATAAATCGTTAGGTACATTATTATTCTATTAAAGTATTTTCGAGAGCCTTTAGATGCAACTAATGACACCGTGATATTTATGTTATGTGCATATAAGTCATCGATTGTTATCGGCTATCGCTAACGTTACGTACCGCGACCAACACTTTCACGTTTATTTACTCATCTGTCAGTTTTCGTTACCCGGTTGTGTTGCAATATCACAGAGATGACTTACAAAAAAATCAAAAAGGGCAACTTTGAACTTAATGCATTTCTGTGTTTTTTCTAACACACTCGTATATTAGTTACATAATGATACCTATAATTGCATTTAATGATTTATCAAAGTTAAAAGTACATTATTAATAGTTTACATCCATGCAGATGACGAATGTTATTTAACCCCCATTATTGGTGCGTTTTTCTACTGTTTGAGTTAGGTATTCACTCTAAATACTTGGATACAATTTTATCGTTTTATGTATAATATACCTAATACAGTTTATACATAGAGTTGTGAATTTTTAAGAAAAATCGCATTATTTAAAATTTTTAGATTACTGTTATATAGCTCCTCTGACTCTAAGTTTGAATTATAAGTACTAATAATGGATTTAATTTTTAAAATTAATTTTGCATATTATTCATCATTTATTTTTTTTTCAATATTTTTGTTAAATTAAAGCTTTTTACGAACGTTTTATAAATGCTGTTGTTATTTTTTAATTAAAAATATTTTAGATTATAGATAGAAAAACTTATTTATTAAATGATAACTGTTTAGTATAGATACTTTTAGTACATTTATATTGACCTTTTTCGAGATTTTAAATGAATTTTTAAAATTTTTTTTAATGCATTAAATTTACTGTTCTATTTATAACAGTACTTTTGTGATTTTTAAAGTTTATACTTAAAAATTATAATATATGTAATATGTAATATGTATATTGTATATATATTAATATTATAAAATTATTAACCAATAACATAATGTAATTTCACATATAAAATGGTTATCGTTAGGTACACGAATTTAATTACTTATTTTCGTATATTAATATATTATAACACTATGTATAATATAGTTGCATTAAACATGTGTAGGAAGTAAACAATATATTACAATGTAATTATAAACTACGATTATTTTCATTAATGACAATTACAATACAATTACAAATAATAGTATATGTGTTTATTTGTTTGTAATTAGTATGCAACTAGTACTTTTCTGTTGTTTCGCAGACAGAAAACCAAAACACATACCATATGAATAATGTTCGGTGTATTTTGTACGCTGATCGAATTCTCTGAAAAAAATAAATGGAAAAACAGATTATTAAATCGTATAAAATGAATTTACTTAAAAATGTAAAATAGTAAATTACTATATATTTATATAAGTCTCAATTCGTTACAGACCAGTATTTTATAAAGTTCTATTGCTAGAACTAGTACAATCTCAGAAATATAAACAACACACATTTTTGAAATATTTAAATATCTCATGTCTAATTTACTAACAATAATTTTGTTGAGATCGAGAAGTACACCGCGTCACCGCTGAAATTCAACGCTCAATAAAGAGACAAATTTTATCATTTTTATTCAAATAGTTTAACTGTATAGCTCATAGACTATTCCTACCTATATCTAATAATTAATTTGTCGATTACTATGTTTTTATAATGTCGTTTAATCTTCTTCATATCTATCCATCGAATCAGAAAAAAAATTTTCTTTTACACTCACTTTATGATGATATTTGTCCAACCATTTTCTAAATTAATTGACACGCAATAGTAAACCATCAGTGCACTACCATTTTTATTTAATTAATATTTAAATATCTTCCTATAGTAAAATAATATATACCTACCATATTTTCAATAAATTAGATTTTTTTATACTATTTGAGTGGTGCCCAGTTGTATTTCAAACTTGATTTAGATACAATATCAATATTTAAAAAAAAATGTCTTTAAAATTTACTGTGAAAGTTATTAATATGAAAACAAAAGTTCATATCTTACAGAACACACTTATTGATAATTGGTATAAAAATGTAGAAATTTAAAAATATGAATTTAAAGTAGGTATATAATAATAAATTCAAACTAATGAGAATTCGAATAAATTAATTATCAAGGAAAAATGAGGGTGAGCCTGTTTGCAGTGAATCACACTGTATATTAGCTGTTTCTCACACATTTGGGAAATTGCGTTAGATTGTTGCATCAACCGTGATATGTAGCTTGCTACTGTTAAATTTTCTTTTTGTTTGTGCTGACGAAACGTATACCGTTTATAGTGTTTATACACGTGATTGTTTTTAGGCGTGAAATCCTCATCCAATATATTAAGAGTGTTTGTAAAAACTTACTTGCGTTTGGCGGAATTACATTGTGTATAAGAAACAACGGAAAAAAAACACATCTTGTAATTGCTCTTCGCCATTATGAAGAATAATCGCCTTTTTATTCGTCCTTTTTGTTTTTTACGGGTTTATCCAACAAATAAAGCATGATTGATCTCTTCTGTTTTCACCGATATCTTCTAGACTACCTATTTGTATTATATGTATATATACCCAAAGTCCATATAGCCATCGAAAACCGGCAAGCGGTTACCTATACATTATGTATAGAACGTTACAGATTAATTGATTAAATATTACGCGTCTTTGTTAAATAAAATAGAAATTTAGGTGCAGTACGTTACATTTAAATCACAAAAGCCATTATAAATAACTACCTATATGTTTACTTATTAATAAAAAGTAAGACTTAAGTTTTCATACGATTAGACATTGTGGGTTGTTTATATATCTTTCATTATCTCTTGAAATGCATTTTAGATTCTGAACGAAGTGATGAATGTATTGATTTTATAATGATGTGTGTGTGTTTTTTTTTTTTTTGGTGTCTGCGTACAGCATAACTAGTCGAAATAATGCTTCAGTTTCAAACTTTGGGGGTAATTTCCGATGGCAAAGTGAATATTCTTGGTGCATTATAGAGCTCAAAAGTAAATATTTTCCAACATTTTTCAAAAAAATCGAGAAAAACAAAAAAAAAAAAAAAGTGACGGAAAAATGGGAATTTTTACGCAAAACCAGTTTTCGACCAAATCGATTTTTTATATGTTTGTAATTAAAAACTAATCACTGTAAATACTTGAAATTTTCACCAAATTTGTATGTTAGTGTTATCTATATACAGTTAAATTTTAAACAATTTGACTTTTTTTTAGTTATTTATAGACCACTGAATTTTTCTATTTTTATGAGAATTTTTTTTTGAAGTGTCGATAAATTTTTTTTTGTGTAAATAACTAAGGATTAAAAATACAACACTAAATTTTCCATAAGTTTTTCTTTAAGTATCTATAGAGAAAACTGGAAGCATCATAATAGGAAAAATTTGTACGTTGTATAAGTGCGTTTGAATTTTAAATTCTTACGGAATATCCTAATGATAACGATTTATCCCCAAACGATTTTAAATATTTGTTATCATTCAAAAAGTATAAGTCGTAGATACTTGAAAATTTCACCAGTTATTTAGATTGGAATTTTTCTTACATGATTTAATTTTCAATATATTTTGACTTTTTTTGAGCTATTTATAGACAACTGAAATTTTCAGTTTTTCTGAAAAATTTTTTTTGAAGTGTCGATAAAATTTTTTTGGCCCAATCAAAATACTTAAAAATTTAATACAAGATTTTTCAAAAGTTTCGCTTACAATAATTATAAAATAACTTTAATTTTGGTGTATTCAGGCCATTAAAACATAAACCACCTTTTTCACCAACCACTGCAGGAAATTATATCCTAGGATGACAAATCATCTTCGTTCAGAATCGTTTTTCGTATACAATGATAACTATCATTGGATTCAAATTTAACACTCCTATAATATATAATAGTGATCCACACGGTTCCTAATGTACAGCAGGGCGGTACTCACTAACCCGCTATTTTGTTATTAATCATCGATAATATATAATATGAAGTACGCGGACCGTATTTTATAAGCGGTCAATATTATATAGGTATAAGTTATACATTTGTCTAAATTCACCGAATTCGAATTCGAAAACAAACATGATCGCATTCGCGTGATCATTATAAAAACTTCATAACAACCGATGGAAATTAGCATATTATTATAATATAACAATAACATACGACGTATTATTCTGGAATAACATCCTAACATCCTTAAATTGTAGGTCATCATTAAACCCACAGTATGTCACTATAAACGGTTTCTATACTGTCGTATACACTATAATACGAGTAAGGTCGTATCTTAAAATATCGGTATAGATTATCGCACGTTATAGATATAATATGTATTTACGACATTTAAAATTTTTAATAATAATAATAATTAATATCACTATTTAATATAATGGAGCTTATGTCTTGGTAATTCAATTGAATAATATAATATAACGATAAGTCTATAGGAGTTTACTCCACTGACATCCCTCAACATTGAACTCATAACTTATATTTGTTTATATTTCTTATATTAAGTTGTCACACCGACAATATTCTACGAAATAATAAAATTGCAATATACTTTTTAATTATTTTTTTTTTTTGTATAAGTACTCATAGAGAGATTTATTCATTTTTTAAAGAAAAACAATTATAATATAGACATACTCGTATATTATTATATTGTTTTCCACGCGATGAAAAATATTGTCGCATAAAGATGACAGTCATGATATATCTAGACAGCTTTGACAGTGGTTTACAAATTTTAAGTCTTACCATACTTGCCAGGTCTGATTCACTATATTATGTACCCGATATAGTATTTATATTTATATGTACATGTATATACTCGTGAATATGTCAGTGTTCAAATGTTTAAATCAATTTAAATACCGTAAATGTTCTCCCTCTCAACAAATCATATAGCAAACCAACATAATTAAAAATAACGATACGTCGATACCCATTATTTCCAATTATTTTACAGATATTTAGTCTATAGCAAGATAATAAATTAAAAGATCATAAACACATAATTTAATTTTTAAATTCTGAGCCGAGCGATTAATGTATTGATTTTACAAAAATATGTTTTTTTTTGGAGAGGGGGAATGAGTACATTATAAAAAGTCGATTTTCAACTTTGAGGGTGGTTTTGAATAAAAAATTGGATCTAGTTTGTATTTTAAACAGGTTATCAAAATTAAAATTCCAAGTATTTTTTTTTATAATCGGAAAAATTTTTTTAATGAAAAATTGGAATTTTCACGCAAATCCAATTGACAGTTGTTGACAAAATCGATTTTGTTTTTGGTGGACTCAAGAAAGACAAACCGTAGATGCTTGACATTTTCACCAAATGTTTATATTAGATTTTTATGTTCACGATAAAACTTTCAAAATATTTTAGTTATTTTTAAGCTATTTATAGGCATGAAAAGTTTTTTTTTTAATAAAAGTTGATAAACAATTATTTGTTGTATCAAAATTCTTAAAAATTATAATGTATATAAAAATATTAAGAATACATACCTAGGTAGGTACAATTTTTTATATGTTTAAAATTCATATAGGTAAACTTTTTTTATACATATCTAAGTTTTGAAAATTGAGTACACGATTAACATTCCAAGGTTACACTATCAGTTTATACTGAAACCATAAAATTTACAAAATATACAGAGGCGATTACCTATTTTATTTTATAGATATATGAAGTTCTAATTTGGACGAAATTACTTATTTTTAAATGATAAATAACGAAATTGTCATAACTTTATCATAATTCAAAAGTATTATTCGTGGGAATTTATAACTTTTAAATGTATTATATTATTATGAATTTTACTATAAGCAATATAATTTTATATTTGTTTTGAGATATTATCTATTTTATACTTAGAATATATTTGTCTGATTTTACGTTATTTACTAGAATATGTTATTACATATACGCCTATGGTACAAATATTAATTATTATAATAATTATTACATACTAATGCAGTACTTTTGGAAAAAATACATATATATTGACTTAGCGTAACATAAAAATAAAAATAAAAAACTAATAGCTATTTACCTATGTATAAAAAAGACTTATGAAATATACTCAGTGATATCGGCAAAAAGACCGTCTCCGCTAAGAATCTTTTTTTCATATTAATATACTATACAATGATAATATTATATCATTGAATTAAAATATTTAACACGCACCCATTTATAGTGACCCATTCGACACATAATGTACAGCAGAGCAGTACCCATATCTATATCTTATCAAAACTATATAGGTATATAGGTGTTTCGGAATCGAGTTGAATGGAAATTTGTTTATAGAAATATTGTGTACCTATACAAAATTGAAAATGTGTATGCTTGGCATAGGTAAATCCGTAGGGTATTATTCTACATGGGATTTCACGTTTATTCGTGACACTGTCTTATAATCTTGTATTATAATACTTATATATTAGGCCTTTGCAGTCTATATAGTTTACGCTATGTTTTCGTCTTAGATTCCGAGTAAAATCTATACAATTTTAATATATTTTTGAAATATTTGAAGATCATTTATATTTTAGATTTTCCGAGAAGTGAGGAATATATTATAGTTTTAAAATAGATAGATGCGTTGTCCTTTTTTAGTTATACAAAGTAGATGCAAATAGTTTCAATGGATGCTCTCTTATTCACTTACATTTTCAAGTCTAGTACATTAATTATTGTTAACTTATTTACTAATTGTATTATTTTTCTTTTTACAGATTGTAAATGTATTATATTACAAAATAAATAAATAAACGAATAATAACGGTATAAATGTTTTAAAACAAAATAAATTTTTAATTTAATTTATTTCAGAAAATGAAAATTCTAGAAAGTTGAAGTTTATTATTGACTATATTTATTAATATTATTAAATACATTGAAAATATACTAATTTTCATTAACATTTATTTTATAAGGTTTTCACTTTTATTTTAAGAATATAAAATTCACATAATTTATATACCTACTGTTGCTTCATAATATACAATACACCATTAATACATTTATTTATATTTTAAATTTTTAGTCATGGTTCGACATTTTCTGATCGAGTGTAATCGTAATATATTATATTGATAGTATTTCTATGCACATACGAATGTATACAAATTTATTTACACTTATTGATTTTAAATAACTTAATTTAATAGTTAATACGCGATATCATACTAAGACGTAATTTTTCCGTATGCCACTCGAATTACGGCTGATCGTACTTACTACAGTTTTATTAAAACGTATAAAGTTCTATAGGTAATATAATATAATATGTACGATAAAGTAATGCAATATAAAGTAATACAGGACGGGTATACATAAAAGTAAAACATACGTACAGCTCATATATTATATATATGTATAGGGCGCCACATTCTCGGTGTAGGTAACTCAAAAGAATGTCACGAGTTACGACTACGGGGAAAGGTTAAAATCATAACAAAAGTCCTAAACTGATTTAAATTGTTCTCATTCAATGATAATTAATCACATTCGCCTCACAATATACAGTAGTTATAAATTCAAATATAATATAATATTGGGTATAAGTGATAATATTATATATAAATATATTACATACCTATTATTACAATGGTTTTTTTTAAATTTTTAATTAAATCTAATACTTAAATTTATACTTATGTGTTCATTATATTCTGAGTAAAATAATAATTTTTATTTTTTTATTTTTTTACTCATATAAGTTAAGTTAATTTGCATTAATAAGAAAGAGTCGAAAGTTAATGTATGATTTTTTTTAGCTTACGTACGAAAAATCAATAGTACTCGTAAGTAGTTAACTGTTAAGTTAGAATTAAATTAACCTTTTAACTTAACTTTACCTTTTTATTTCCTCAATTATCACCTTTCTCGCTTATATTATTACCAAACCTTTCTTCTCACTTTCACACCTCCAATTAATATGTTATTATCATTTTAATTGTATATTTAGTCCATAATTAATTGACTTAGACTTCGGCGCTTATCTTACGGGAAACTGATAATACAAATTACAACCAAATCTCGATTGCCATCGCCCACCATCGTGGCTGTCTTTATATCCACTTTAATAACGAATTTTTATTTTGTGCGCTGGGTCTTTGCCCCTTCAGAACTTTCAATCGTAAAGCGATGACGATGACAATAATTATGACATGGCGTCAAATAGTGATAGTTAGCCGACCGTAATAATGGCTTTCTGCTGCAGTGTCACTATATCAATGATTTATCTGATCGATATTATTGTCGTCGTTGTCGTCATTTTACAATATTGAAAACTGTGAAAGAGCTATAAAAAAATTCCTAATTAAATTGGTATCAAAGGCTAGAGGCATGCTGTGAAGTCGTAAATACTTAATAATATGCTTTGTTACATACGTGTGATAATAATTTGAGTAATATTTACATTTTATAATAATACGGTATTTAGTATCGAAATCTAAACGATTTATAGCTTATTAAAAATACGAGTGAATGTTTACTAACTAATCGCAACTCATGTACACTTATTAGTTATAATTCTTATTTACCTTGCATTTTAGCTTGTTTAACTTGGTTAGAAATTATTGATTCAGTAGGAGGCCGTTTGGTGAACCTTATAATTTTTTCATCTGAATATAATAAATAATGCGTTGAAAGACGAGCCGCACATTTCAGATATATTTCACCAATCTTATAATGACCATCGGTTACAGTGAAGTTGAGTCCTAGTACAGTTGTCACAAGCTGTCCGCTACCTGCGAAGTACTTCTTGTAGTACGGTCCTTGTTCAAATGTAGAGTTGGCCTAAATAAAAATGATTTTGTAAAATGTTTTGTAATTAATCCTGTGTTTTATTACAAAACATCTAAAATGATTTTAAAATACATAAGACCTATTAAATATTAACGTTAAATTATTAATCGAAGTAGTAAACTACCTATTCATTACGTGGGTTGTCTCGCGTGTTACCGGTTTTCTATGTGTTCTAAGTTCTTTTACTCAAAATTCAAAAGCTTATAAATAAAAAAAAATTTAAATAGTTAAATGAGATGAACAAATACGATTACGCCGGTGAAGAACAGAGAAAATATTATAGTACTAAAAGTCATATTTATTACTTTTTAGTTGAAATAATGATTTTTTTTTTCTGGGAAAAATAATTATTCACGGGAAATACGTCTGATTTGAAAATATTCAACAGCACTGAAATATAGTCTGTATATTTGTATATCGAGTATGGATTTCGATCAAATGGCTTTTGTTTATTCATTTCTTGAAAATATATTATTATCTTTTACGTCCATAATTGATTTAACGATATTTATTAACAGTTTACCATTCAAGAACAAAATAAATAATAATTTAAAATGACAACTTTGATAAATATTGAAATATTATATATTTATATAGCTTAAATTAAATTGTTTGGTTTACAATAGTGTTATTAATATTAGAACAAATTAATAGTGTGCGATAGGGTGGCCATATATTAAAAAAAAAAAAAATAATAATAATTTCCGATTTTGTGTTAGTATCTCTTAAAAACGGAAATTCAACTTTTAAGTTGGAAGTAAATACAAACATTATCTTATATAGGCATTTAATGTTTTAGTACTTTATAAGTAAATTAGAATATTATATGTTACGTTAACGATTGTTGTAGCAATACTAATGAAATGAATTTCAATGAATTTACCGATTGGATCTTAACATGAAGCTATTTATAACCTACGTATTTTCACTGATATCGATTCTTCTTGTTATTATTTATACGATAACATAATATTTTTGTCAACAAATTATTTTATTTGAAAATAAGAATAAAAAAATTATTTAAATATATAAGTATAATGCAGTACTTACAAATCTTAAATATTAATATTAATGTATAATTGAATATATACAGGATAAAAATTAAGAAACTAAGCTAAAATAAAATGAAATCCTATACAAAACAGAACGTATATGGTTACAATTTCGTACACTGTACAAACATAATAATATACGATGGGATGTAAAAATGTTATAATGTGTTTAACTTATGAATTTATAGTACATTACGTCAAAATTTTAAACGGATATCATTAAGTATTGCATTTTTTTTTCGGTATAATTTTTTTGCAAGATTGTTTTTTCTCAATATTTATTAAGCAATTGAATATATTTTATTAATTAACTTACTCGTTATCAAGGTTGATAATAATTTTGAAATAAATACTTTTTAATAATGGTTATTTAAATAATAATTGCAAAATAGTTTAAAAATAAATCAAGACATAATAAATGTGGGGGTGCTCTTTATATAACTTCATATTATTTTGCTTTTATAATAGACTTTCAAAACAAATACAAGATATTCTATATGTAACCATGTCATAATTGAATATCTATTATGACCTAGTTATCATACCAATTACGTTCCATTTATAATTATTATATTCATCTAGTTTGTCGAATTACTATTTTACACAAAATAATATATATTTATCTTCAATAATGTACCTAGTATCTATAATAGTATTTAATGAGTATTTGAAAATTAAATAAAAATATTGTTATTTACTTAATATAATTTTAGTTATTTCAAAACAAAATTTAATTAAAATATCATTGGAATATTATTCATAAATAATGTTAATTAATAATCCGTACAACTAGATTTTCAAACACCCAGAAGCTAGAAACAAACGAATAGTCTATTTAAATACTAGATATTAAATGAAAACAAACGACTACATTATAAACAGTACCTTTCTTGGAAAGTAAATAATAAATCTCATGGATATTTTGTATTGTCGAGATCGGTAGCGTTGAATGACATTATATAATATTTATATTGACTCGTTAGTATATGAGCCAGAAATGCTACTTATCTATACTTGACTTTTGTCAAAAACTTGAAATTCTTATTATCGCAACGACGGAGCGTGTTATATCGAGTAATATTTTTGCAAGTTTAGTAGAAGGAAAAGTACATAATAAACAAACAACAACTACAACAAAAAACCAGTAATAACGTTTCTTTTTTTTCCAGAATAAAGTTATTTAAATATTCTGTGTGCGTGTGAGTGTATGTGGGTTGATGGGTGAGTGGGTGTGTGCGTGTATAAAAACCGTATATGGATAACATAATATATAATATTGAGAGGATACGTCGAAATGAATATTCATTGCTTACAGATAAAAATCGAAAAACATTATTTTTGAGTAAATACATATTATTCCCATGACAATAATTTTCGACGTTTCACAAACTCATTTTTCTCTTGCTTCTTTACATTTTTTAGCTTTTCGATCTCGGTACCTTGTGAAAGTCCATACAAGTATGTTACGCGCACATAGTAATAAACATGTATATTATTTATATTTTTATTCCGCGCAGTCGTTCTCTCGTACGTACCTTTTCATTGTTTATATACCAAACGAGCTGGGCATGAATTTCCATCTTACTCGACGTACAGTTGGCATTTACAGTCTCCCCAACATTATATTCGTTCTGAAGACCGGTAATCCACGGAATTTCTTCTTGGGCATTACAATTTTTTTTTTTTTGTAGTTAAAGTTATTTTTGTTTAAAAAATAATTTAATTGTTGGTACAGTAATAACGAACTGTCACTGTAACTTACCCACTGTAATCATATCTCGGTCTTGGAATACGGTTTGAAACGACGGAGCCTCCGCCGACACTTCACACCTATAGGTGCCGCTGCTTGACAGTTCTAAAGACTTGAGCACGACTTCGGTTGAATTTGATTTATCGATCTGAAAACGAGATTGAATTATATTTGGTTTGTAGATTGTTGTAGACACAATACCGCGTGCTATTAATTTGCCTATACAACACGCCGTCACTATAGACTTCTCTCGTCAACCATTCTTTTAGGTACCTAATAATTAATAACTAACGACAATTTCCAAGTAAGCTACTCACCTATGCATTTGAAACCTTTAATTATATTTGAAAATTTTACACATATTACTGTTGGGCGTACAGTAATATAAGTTAAATTGATAAAATAATGATATTACTAGAAACACATTTTTGGTATTGTCTATATTCGTGTTTCCATAATTGCGTTTATATCTAAACAATTTTAATTGCTAGTTTTATTGTCATTAATTTCAAGCGTTTGAATAAACAATTAAATCGTTTAAACAAGAAAAAAACAAAATTTCGAGTATATTGTAATTTTCAGATATCATGGTCTTTATTTTGTACTCATTCAGTAGATTTACTCATAGTTATGCGACATTAAATTCATTTAAATATTCATTGTTTATAATATGGCATAAAGGAGCTCATTAAAACCATTAAAAATCGTAAATTAAAATAAATCTTATTTTTATCAATCAATAAAAGTTATTATATTTTTCTAAATTTTAATTTTTAATAGGTACCTATTTTTTGTTACTATTTACCAAGTCAATAATTACAAATAAGAGGCAATTTTCATGAGTAATTTTGAAGAACAAATTGAGAAATCGTGATGTATAATATATTAATATGTCAGGCACCTAATAATTTTAGTAATGCCTAAGCTAAAAATGTTTAATTAATAGTATATTTCAATTATATGTACATTATAGTTTATGACTGATGGGGCTTAATTTAATTAATGCATGTAATAGCAATAGCGTAATATGTACTTATTAGCTATTATGTATATACATAATATATTATATTCAATATAAATTTTCAAAACCATATATCTAAATCAAATGTACATAAGCTATGACGTCTCCTTTCAATAAACGTAGTGACTTAGCATGTTTTAATTGTAATTAATTTATATCATTAATAAAATAATGTACACTCATAAAATGTTTTTATTTTTTATTTTTATAATTCATAAAACAATTCTTTTTATTTTTAACAATATTGTTATATTCGTTATTTAGTAGACCATATTACAAATTTACTTGATAAGTTACAAGTAATATTATTGATGTCAAATATTTGTTGTTTCATAAAATCAGTAGAATATCAACAATCTTTAAAATTTGAATTGTTTTATAAAGTTTATTCCATCTATTGTTGATTTTACAATCAAAGTTTTAACAATTCATTTAAATTAATTTCTTAGAAAAGGTGTTGATATTAAATTATTAGTTTTCATTAATATTAAACTGATCAAACAATTACCCGAAATCTCCAATACAAGCATTATACTAGATATACTGGAATATTTCTTATGATTAAAATACCAAGGAACTTTGAAAAGTATTCCTCATCAAGAGCACACATGTAAAGACACGTTTCGCTATTTGGTCCAGATCATTTTGTTTGAGTCATTTCTGAGTCATAGACCCAATAATGATATGACATTTATATTTACTTTGGATCCTAAACGTTAGGTGATATAAAAATATTTCTGTGTTGAATATTTCATTACTTGAACGCCAACCCTAAGTAATTTGTCGTTTTACCGCATATACGCAAACCATTACTCCCCTTCCCTCAAAACACACGTGTTCCATTCCTTGGAAAATGGAAGCAATATATTCGTATTTCCACCGTGTAATATATTTTGGAATTTGATCCGGAGTCACCCAAAATTCATAGTCAAGAATAATAAATGTTTGCTTCTGTTGAATATATATGAAATCTATAGTTTTATAAAAAATTATTGTTGACAATATTGTTAAATTAAATTTAGTGCGATAATATTTATTTATTTAACGCCAATCGGCAATTTAAAAATATAGAATAATTGAACAATA